>JAYMSV010000028.1:0-28075 GCA_036897745.1 Erodium moschatum
TTTCAGCGAAGGAAACAAGCAAAAGATCAAGGATGTGAGTCAAATTAAAATCCATATTACATAATATTACACTAACATAGTACATAATATTATAATAACTTTCATCCATACTACATAAACCATACTCATAAAAAGGGATATGACCACATGGATATGGTGTTGGGATTAATGGTTGTGCCCAAAAGAATGTAAAGAACTCATCGTCGGACCAAACAGGCTCTTATTCGGATGTATAAACTGGCTCCCGTTCTATCTCGGACTCGACGTCACTGTCATATCTCATCTCCTCGTCCACGTAAAACTCAAACTCCATGGTTGGAGCCTTGTACACCATCTACAACCACTCGTTGTCCATGTTTAGAGACCTGATCCAGGTTGAATGGTTGTCATCTTCACTTAACTCCTTATACAAACGCTCGTAGTCCATGGTTTGAGACTTGAACCAACTTAAATCGCTCTCATCGTAAATGAACTCGTATTCAGGGAAGGACATATGAGTCTCATAACCAGAAAGGGAAGACATGTTGGGAGATGAAGATTATACATATGAAGATCATGAAAACATGTACATATATAAAGCGAATTCGAATATATTATTTGTCAAAAATTGAGAATATATTCCAACTAAAACAGCTAGTGATCAATCAAATCCTGATGAGTATCCCATACTTAATTACTCTATTTATTTTTTTCATTTAATATTTATTTTCTTTTTAAGTATTTTATTAGTCAATATTCAGCATTGTTTACTATTTTAATTTAGTATTTAATAAATTCAACAAAACAATACTAATTAGGGAAAATTTCATTTTAATACCCTGCCAAACTTTTATTTGCAATATAATACCCTAGCATGTTTTTTTTGCATTATAATACCCTGACAAACTATTATTTTCAGTTTGCTACCTACCGTTAACTTTCCATCCAAATTTAAACAGAAAAAGATCATGTGCTAGTCACATGACTTTATTTTTTCAATTAATACCTAAACTACCCCTTTTATATTTCTAATCTCAAAAGCTCAAAACCCAGACCTATATTTCTAACCCTCAAAACTCAAAAACCTTATTATCTGTAACAAACCCACCCTCCTCCTCCTCGCCGTCAAAGCTCCGACGCCGAGATCTCGTCGCCGCCAGCAACACCGGGAAAGCCAGCGGAGAGCCCACTACTCCGGTCCTCCTTCCACGCGAGCTGCTCCTCATCCTTCTTGTCGTCCCTTAATCCGTCGCCACAACCACACCAGAAGTAGGTACGTCGTCCGATTGCGAGGGAGCCGAGCCAGAGGCGAGTCCGATCTTTAGGGAGGCGGATCTACTGCTGATTTTGCTGGGGTGTGTAGGGGTATATGGGCTACGAACCTTCTTGAGATGCCTCGGAGACAGGGAAGCTTCATCAAAAATTGATTTTTACCCTTTTTTTGCTGGGGTGTGTAGGGGTATATGAGCTACTGCTGATTTTGATTTTTTTCAGGACTGAGGGGTTGGATGAGAGTTTGGTTTGGATTGGAAATTGTTACCCTTTTTTTGGATTTTTATGTCTAGAATTGTTGATTTTTGGGATATACAGTGATGGGTAGTATTTAGTTGCAGAGATGAAATTCAAAAATTCAATGGGTAGTTTTGGTCCTGATCTATGTTTAATGGTTTTGAATGTGTCATACATTCTTGCCTTTCCTAATGAAGTTGCTGATAGAGCGTGGATGTATGAGGAGATGAAGCCCTCTTATTCCTAGGTAGATTAGGTTTTAAAAGAAAAATTAAAGTAAAGAATAAAAAAGAAAAAAAGAAATTAAAGTAAAGAATAAAAAAGAAAAAAAAAAGAAATTAAAGTAAATAAATATTTTATAATTTATTTATAACCTGTTACACAAAATATGATTTTTTTTAAAAAAACTTATTTTTAAAAAATTAAACTGATTTTCTAAAGTTAAAACATGATTTTTTTGAAATAAATTATGATTTTGAAATATATAAAAATATTATTTTTGTGGTAGATTTTGAAAATTTAAAGTGAATGAAAGGGTAATTTTGTCATTTCACAGTTTGAAGAATCAATGGCACAATTTTGAAAATTTGATTGCTAGTGAGGGGTATTTTAGACTTTTACACTTTTTGGATGGAAAACTAACAGAAAGTTAACGGTTAGGTAGCAAACTGAAAATAATAGTTTATCAGGGTATTGTAATGCAAAAAAAACATGCTAGGGTATTATATTGCAAATAAAAGTTTGTCAGGGTATTATAATGAAATTTTCCCAATAATCAATGTTAAATTAGTGAACATATATAAGCTCTTTTGCGACCGTTTTAGATCTTTGTACTTTTAGTTCTTTTCTTTCTTCGAAAGTGAACCTCTTAATAATAAAAACCGGCTTCTGTCTGAAACAGAATGATAGTTCGTTTATCTATGATTTTGTTCAACCCTATTGGAAAAATTGTAGCAGTCGAATGCAGCCACTAAGTTCTACTATGAGATAATTACTTTTACCTACCCTCAAATATATCCGATTATGAAATGTTTATTCTCATGTATTTTTGTAAGCGATGCCTACCCTCAGCCACTTCCAATGTTAAGATGATAATTTGGCCCTTGGCTGTTCGTCAAACCAAACCCAGAACCACTTTTTTTTCGAGAATGTGTCCTTGTGATTTACTACCCATTAAAAGTGCCCTGATCATATTCTATGATCAAATGGTGAGTGGATTACAATAAAAATATAATAAATTGCATCCCAAGTGTGCTTGTATTTGGCAAATACGAAGAGGTTTAGAGATATGTTTTGCAACTTTCCAATTGAGGAAATCATATATATGCCCACCTGGGAATAGTTTTGTCATTTCGTGGAGCTCTTCACAATCTCACGTTTCTTTGATGTCACGAGTTCGAATCCCTATTTGATCAATTTATTTTTTTTGACGAAATTTATATATAATTATAGGGGGCTGCGCGTCGATTCGGCATTTTTTTTGTGAAAAAAGCCCAAAACTCACGATTCTCCTATAGAGAATCGCCACGTGGCATCAACTATTTTAAATCTATTTTCGGCTCATCTTTTCTTTACGTTTCGTCTAATTAGACTGAGATTAATCGGTCTAATCCCACTGTGGATAGCCTTATAATTATATAGTTATGGTAACTAACTAACTATGGAAGAGTTGGTGGACTTTCTGGTTAATTACTCAACCAAAAAGTTATGAAAATGAGGATATTTTACAAATCATCTCCCACATACATACACCAGTGTTGTCGGAGAATTATATTATAGTCTTTTACTCTCTTAACCAAAACCATATAATTTTTTTTAGAAACAATAATAATTATATATTTTATAAGCTGAATTCTCAGAGTTACGAAGTCAGAGACTCAGAATAGGAAAAAAAAACTAGTGTAAATTAAGAAAAACGCGAGTGCTAATTAATTTTCAAAAATCAGACAGAATTGAATAGCGGTAGGCTAAGATCTCGAAAACACGTACCCGGAGCTCAGGAAGATAGCAATGGCGATTCGGAAGGTAGAGAGCATTCCTTCATTTTCTCGCGCTTAATTTTCCCGGGAAAATGTCTGAGAGAGAGAGAATTAGTCCAGAAATCAGTCTATAGAGCATGATTCAGAAAGAAAATGTAGAGAACTATGCATAGATCAATCAATTTTCTCGTTCGAATTCAGAGAGAAAGCGAAAACAATTCCGATGTTCTGAGAGACAAATCCGATTATCCGAACATAGACATTAACAGAGGAAACTACGTACACTCAGTAAGTAGAAAGCATACCTGCAAACTTTCGCGCCCGATTTTCCGAGAAAATTTTGAGAGGGAAAGCAAACGAAGGAGAAAGAGAGCCAAACAGAAAAATCAGAGACGAAAACGACCGACTGTTGAAATGATTTAGTCTCTTCCTTCTTTCGGCTTTTATATAGCGACGACAGAGAAGCCGCACGAGTAGGTCACGAATCATAGACCGCCACGTGGCTCTCTCCTCACGTCTCACAGGTGCGGACGTGGCAACTCTGTTGTCTGTAGGACCCACCTCAATCTGGTTTTGAGTTTCTTTTTCCTTATACATTTTATGGTTACATGGAGAGAGCAGTTGCACCACTTCCTGATCCTCCTCCGGTGTGCGGTGGTGTTTTCCGGCGACCGTCCCTTTAGCAACGGCGTAGTATACGTGGCGCTCTCTCCACTTTTATATATGTATTTGTTAAACATTTCAAAGTTTGTCGCTCTTTGGGTTTGAAATTCTATTTGATCAGTGACTGATCGCAACGTCGTATACGTCGCGCTTTTCAATTATTTAAAGTTTCGTTTAAGATTGAAATTTCTTGTCCGGATTTCATTGATTGATAAGATTGTCATATAGGTAGGACTCTTTATATTATTGTATACATACTGATCGATTGAAAGTTTAAAGATATATTTGAGTTTGAAATTTATAGTTATACTACGTTCTGGAAATTACCGACGAGATCGCAATACTGATACATCATACTTTCCGA
The DNA here is from genome assembly GCA_036897745.1 of Erodium moschatum. NCBI lineage: Eukaryota > Viridiplantae > Streptophyta > Magnoliopsida > Geraniales > Geraniaceae > Erodium > Erodium moschatum. The sequence continues at coordinate 4,495 of JAYMSV010000028.1, forward strand.
TTCTTTAAAATTATATTTGAGTTTAAGTTTCCTTAGAAGACGCCGACGAATGACAATGTTGTATAGTTCGGACTCTTTCCACCATTGTGTTCGTATTCTTGTTGATCAATTTAAAGTTTAAAGACATATCCGAATTTAAAAGTTCCACCATACGCCGACCAATGACAATGTTGTATACCTGAGATTGTACCTTTGTAGCATTGAGAGACTTGAAATTGTGGTTTCAAAAGACATTATGGGCTGTGATTTGGCGCCGAGGTATTACATACGATTCAAAATATTTTACTCCTGCAATAATTTAATTTAGTCCAAAAATATTAGACATCCAAAGTATTTTTAATTTAATCCACAAAAATGGATTCGATTTGGTTTAGTTTCATTTTAGATCTTGATTTTTCCTTTGCTTTAACTTTATTTTAAATTAAATAGTTGAAGACAAAACTGAAACAAAGCAAAATATAGCATCTAAATCAAACACACTCTCGACGACCTTTGATTTGCAAACACTGTCACTCGCCTTTGATACCTACATTTCTCATAAATACAAAAAATCACAGACTTCGTTAATTTGGCTAATGACGCAAAGATAATATGAAAAGACGTGTACAAAAAACAAGACACTAATTTAACAAAATAGTTAGCCAAGTTAACGAAGTCCCTGTATCTTTTTTTGTATTTAGGAGAAAGATGACAATGTGTTTCTGATATCAAAGGTGACGATAATGTGTTTTGAAATTAAACTGACCTAGGAGGATGTGTTATTAACGTTACCCCCAAGAAATATCCGACCTTAAAACAAGAACACATCACAAGAGCTAATCATACGTTAAAAAAGCTCAGACAACATCACAAGAAACAAGTGTCACAACAAAACCGATCAAAATTGGATAATTTAAACCAAAACAGACCACCAAAATACACTCCCGAAGATAAAGTAAAAGCCTGTGTATAATCATTCATTTCTAGCTAATCAAATGATATACACAAAACAACAAGGGTATATAATTAGAAGAGACCTGGATCTACAGAACGGTGTTTATATGAAGTGCTTTAAGAAGAGATGTAGCCATCTGCTTCACCAAAACTTGGCCTCCAGAGCGTTGCCCGTCTCTACGTTCCTCTATTAAGTTCTGAAGCTTCCGAGGCAGATCATTCTCCACTATCAATTGTTTTGGTCGTGGATGATGCTCATAAACAGCCTGCCACAACACATTTGAATCGATCAAATCACACAAACAATGTTTGGGTCGCAATATGAATCCTTCAAGAAAAGTAAAACTCGTTCGGATCTTTGACTCGTATTTTCCTCCATAACCCAAGAGCCTATAGTGGATTTTCTTACTATTATTTTCTGCGTGTTAACCTTGGTCTACCCATACCCGTTTGAGATTTTCCCAACAGCATAAATGTAAAAACAAAAGGTTAAAACAAATTCTAATAATCAACTGACCTTTATTAGTTTTAGCAGGTTAAGACGAGCTATAGCATCTTGATGGTCCAGTCTTGCAATGAGAAGTGGCGTCAAACCATTAACCGCCAAAGTCGTATTGATTCGGGATGATTTCCTGTATTACATATTAGGAGATCAGTTCATGCTTATGTGTCATCATGGAGTGCATGTTAATCCAACACAAGAAAGATGACGTGCAAATGTGGTTCACAGTAATACTATCCTTTGCACATCACTACCTTTATGAATCCCCCACAAACACATGACCCCATAGTAAATTTTCCAGAGGCACATGAGCCACCCTCATTAATTTTCACGAGTCACCATGATACAAAATAGATTAACGCTATTAAAAAACTGTTTTCTTTCACGACTTACCCATGAATGAAAATTTTAAAATATCTCAAAACTACTCACGCTTCACCCTTCCGATTTCAATTTGATTTCGTTCTCGAAATCCTCCACAGAATCACATTGAAATTGGAGAATGAAAGGATGAGCATGAGTAGTTTTGGGACATAATAAATTTTTAAACTCACGTGACAAAAAATAGACTTTTTGATGGTTTATGTCTATTTTATACAATGGTGACACATGGAAATTCGTAAGGATAGGATTTACTATGAGGTCATGACTTTATGGTAATTCGTAAAGGTAGTTACGTGCAATTTACCCTATTTAAAAATATGTTGCAGATACTGAACATACGTGATGATTTTCAAGAACGGCTCCAATATGTGCACAAAATGCTGCTCGGGGCAGCACTGGAAGAATTTCACCAGTTTCTGAATCGCATCTTTCTTAAGCAATGATTGTTCCACTTTCCGGTTGTCATTATCGTGAGCCAAGCAAACCGCGATCGAATCCAATGCTGTAACAGACCATAGGTCATCATCAAGAAGACTCAAGTACACATCTAAGCCACCATGGGCCCTCAACTGTTCCCTCGAGTTTCGTGATGCATGAGCCATATCGCACAGTAGAGGTAATGCATATTGTTTCAGAGGGCAGTCCGACTCTGACATAATGATTTTCATTAAATGTGGAATAATTCCATTTTCAGCGGCTTGTTCTTGTCTTCTCTTGTTTATTTTGCATAGATTGAATAGTGCATTGAGGACCTAGAGAAGATGAATACAAGATAGCGAGTAAGCAGATAAAGTAGGTCACGAACTATATCTAAACCTATTATAAGAGCATGAAGCAGATTGTATTTTCATTCACAATTCCTCAAATATTTAGCAGCACCCTTTAGTTGTTGATCCAATGCATGTATATGATGCTACATAGAAGAACGATTTTTTTTGTAAAGCGATACATAGCTTTTGGACACAAAAGCTCATTTATTCCTGATGAGTGCATCCAAGTCATAGTCACAAAGATTTCATAAATAGCTATGAAAAATCAAACATGCAATCTTTGAACAAGTAGTATATGCAGTGAGTGAGAATTTAAGGGATAATTGTAAAAACCTTCCGTCTTCTAAAAACAGTTGCAAGTAGTATATGCAATAATTTCACTTTTTACCAGTTGGTACTAGTTTTTTAAAAACCTTTACAAGCAGGTACCATGAACAAAAAAAAAATTGCACCATGAATGACACTGTTAAAAATAAATAAAAAAGATCAAAAATACCCCTCAAAATAATTTTTAATACACGAACAATTCATTTTTATTTTTCTTGATTCAAGGAATATTTTTGTATACTTTAAGAGATAAATTGAGGGTTTTTTTTTTTTAAAAAAAAATTTCAGGACAAATTTGGTATTTTTTTTAAAAAATGGGGAAGTTAAGCGACAAAATATACCCATTTCCGTTAAACAAAACTAATGGGCAAACCAAAAAAAGTTCACCGATCCAACTTGCAAAGATTTTTAGAAGACATTACCAACTTGCAAAAGGTCTAAACCAAATGGTTAGTTTTTGCAATTGTTCCTAAAATTAATTTGTAACATCCCACGGCACACATGCTGACACAAACCAAATTGCCCGGTTACAACACGATATAGAGATAAAGAAAACCCACCTCGTGATGTATCTGACGTACAAGAGGCCCTTCTTTAATATCAAGGTTAGGGATCAAATATTTAATCGCATCCGCCCGCTGAAGATTCTCTAAGCAGTTGGGGTCGGTTGATAGATGATTAATACACTTCAGTATCTAAAATACAAGACACAGCAACACACGCTCAATAAGAATTTAGAAAACACCAATGCGGTTTCAAGAGAAATGTTTCTCCATGTACCTTTAAGAGGATATGGGACTCTGTCCTACTGAACATCTGAAAAAGACGGGTAAGTAAGCTTTGACTACACATGTGAGACTTCACAGTTGTATCTGCTTGGGCAAACTCGAGCAGAAGATCTGCAACCTTTTCTAAGTATTCCCTCGCAATGTCTGTATTCAATGAAGATACCATGTGGGAAAGTAGCCCGGATGACGCGGCACTCTCTAGTCTAGCATTCAGAACACCAGAACCAGACAGCACGCCCGATGCAGTCTGAGATGCGATCCCAGATGTCGAAGCAGCTATCTCTTTTGAAGCCAACACTCCTGCTTTCTTATTTGATGTTTTTGGTGAAATTCTGGGTGTAGTGGAGGAGTCAAGGTTACCGTTTTCATGGCCATGCCCAGAGACCTCTGTGAAACCATGAAAAATAAATCATTCTCAACCAACTACCCCTAAGTTTTAAAAAAATTGACAGCCCCCTAAATTTTATTAGTCTCAATTCACCCCAATTCCGCCAAGTTTTAAGGTAAACTGAGACTAAAAAAACTTAGGGGGTTATCAAAAATAAATAGAGAGCAGCATAGGCCCACAGGCTTACCATATTCCACAAATATTCAAAAATAACAATTTTCAATGTATCACATATAAGGAGCAAATATAATAATAGAGTGGATGAGGTATAAAATATGTCTTTTTGGCAGAAGGAAACAAGTACCTGCAAATTCTGCCATTAGAAAATCTAGTTCTCCATTTGGCTTCTTTTCATTGGATCCATGTAACAAAGGCATTATACTTTCATGCCTTTCCATTCCAGGGATGTGGCGTACATAACCAAGCTGGCCCGAAAAATGTCTGGAAGGAGGTTCCTTTTCCAGCAAGCTAAGAAGAGGCCTAACCTGCTCTTGCTGAGTAGCTATAGTTCCGGGGTACCCATTCGACGCACCTTCCATATATTTTGGAGGCCTATCAGTAGACGCTCTATTAGTAGAACTTGAAACTCGATGTTGCCTATGGTCAACATCTAAGCTTTCTCGTTCTTTGGATGTATTTGCTGAAGGCTCTGTACTTGCTAGATTTGTAACTTTCTCTAATAATGCTGGGTCGGTCAACTTAGATGCAAACCCATCATCGATTGTTGCATTGCTAGGTAGAGTTCTATCTGTATCAGATTGATCTACCCTTTGGGAATGTGAAGTTGAAGCATATGATGGATCTTGCGAGCTCAATGACAAAGGCTGGTCAGTTGCAGAAAGAGATGACTCGTCCTGAAGAAAAATGGGGTGGGAAGAATCGAGTGAACCAGATGGCTGACGCTGCGCTGAACTGTCTAATGAAAACCCACCACCAGTAGCTATAGAAGCAAGTCGAGTTGCCTCGTTCAAGCTGTAAAGAGTGTTGATTAACCTGAGTAGTATTCCATTTTTTGAAGCAATGCGACAGAAATCATTAGTTGGTGTTGATCGCTGAAGCTTGAAAACTTGCCACATGCCGTCGATAGCAAGGTGAACCATTTCCCTTGATATAAAAATCTTTGTCAGTAATGTGATGCTAGTAAAAAAGAAAAGACAAAAAGAAGCAAATGTGCGAGCCATGGGCATATGCATAGACAATTGCAAAAACACAGATACAACGACAGTTTTGAAGGATGTGCTTCATATCATGTCAGTGGACTACAGGAGCATTATTAGGAAAACATGATCACTTTGAATTCAAGGTGGCATAAACTTACCTGTACTTCGCATAATCAGCCTCTAGAAACCCCACTAGAACAGGTATACCACGACAAGCTATAAACATTTGCAATGTCAATGGGCTGCACATAAGATACCTCCAATGTCAGTCCTAATCCCTATTTTCTGATAAGAAATGATAGGCTGAACTATGATAATCACGCAATGGAGGGAACATTACACCTTGACTGACAAAGTTGCTGCAAGAAATAAGCCGCCTCCATACGAACTTCCCGGGGACGATCAGGTGCCGCAAAGCTCATAACTACAGGGATCTGTTATGTAATAATAAATGAATAAAACTGACTCTCCAACGAATATAAAAACTATGACAGAAGGTTCAAATTTAATACTAACCAGGCCAACAAGACAAGCATTTTCCCGGAAATCAGAGTTGTCTTTGGTAACCTGATTTATAATTTGAAGCACAGAACAAATAACCTGCGATAAAGGGAAACGTTAAACCCCTCATACTTTATTGTTAAAAGTCAATCACAATGTGAAAAAGAAGTATCACAAAACCATGCTATGTTATTTGTTCCATACACGAGTTTTTGGAACTTCAAGTAACTCCATCAAAGGGAGAAAACCATGCTGTGTTACAAACACGAGTTTCTGCTCAGGGCGCTGGTGAAAGATAGCAATGAGTTTTTGACAGGCTGACACAATCACATCTTCAGGTTCCTCTGGCCTCAATGACCCAACTGATCTGCTAAACTCAACAGCCTGCCAACCAATGACATAAGGAAGATCAAAACTTTAAACCTCTGAGTCTCTCACTTAAGAGACACATGATGCTTATCAAGATCTCTCTTCCAATCATTAAACATCTAAATACTAAACAGTCCAAGAGTGTATCAAGAATCAAGATCAAGGATACTAGCAAATTTACCTGTAATGGGAAAAGGTTTTCTCCAGGCATTTTTTCATCAAAAACCTGATATATATATAAATACAGCAACACACTGTCAGAAACCTGTACTCAGGGCATGACTTGCATGAACCAAGTACCTCAAAACTTACCAAGCCATCTATATCAATTGCATCATCCTTCAAAACACCCATCATCAAGCGTAACAGGTCACCGCCTCCGTTTGTTCGCCCCACTTCACCCTCCATTTGTTTCTGAGCAATGGTAGCCCTCAATTTGGTAGCCAGGTCATTGTTCCCGGCCTCACTTGCAGATGCATTGTCCTGATTCGCATGTGATGTGGACGTAGATGTTGAAGCCTTGACTATTCGACCCTCTGGATGCTTATCCAATGGATGAAATAAATCATCCAAGGAAGCATCTCCTGGAGTATCACTAAATCTACTGAGCCCATCTTCTCCCACAGAGGTAGATGTTTTCACAGCCTTCAAAATCGCACACATAATCAATTATCCATTAGATTCATTAATTTTCTTCCTTTATTCATAAGAAATCAGGGAAGAAATAATAAGGTTAGAGATAGAAAAAACAGCAAATGAATGATCAACCAAGAACAGATCAGTAGCTTTAAGTGCAAATCGTACCTTTTGAAAGCCATTATCTTGATTCCTAGGTCCATAATGAAATGCTCCATTGTCAATAAGGTTTCCATGTTTCTTTGTTGCACTTTTCATTCTTGATTCAGAAGCTCCCACCTCACCATTCACTATAACTTCATCCTTATGCAGTTGCTCATTACGGCCAGAAGTTTCAGATGCAGCAGCTACTTCTTTATCAGCAGGTAATCCAACAGTCCCACTTTGAAGAGACGATTGGTCATGGATGGCTAAGGTAGGAACTTGATCTGACAGAATATCATCTTCTGAATTATACGTCATACCCTCGACAAGATTGCTCGTCTCAGCAACCTCTATGGTTGCCATCTGTTTCTTGGGGTCCTAAAATCCATAAGACTGAAGTCAGATGATGTTCAAAAGGAATGGAGACTGTTTTAATGTAGACATTTTCGATATTTCTTTTTGTGAGCACATCTAGTTACTACATCTTATGCGTGTTTTTTTCTTAAAAAAATATCTTGCATGTAAACAAAAAGCGAAGTTCAAGTGGGACTCAGCTGCTGACAGTATGAACAAGTCAATTTGGCCAAGTTTGAACAGTTCTCACATTTTCGAAATCTGATAAGATCACATCCACTTTCTCCCCAGATGTGTTTTCTCCAGTGCTTTGATTATCTCCAATAGAACTTTCTCCATCTTCACGTATGCTCCTACAACTACACTGAGTTTTTTTTTAATAAATCGTCACCAAATAGAAAGAAGAAATTTCACAAGACTGCCACCTCAGGATAGAGCTGGTTAACAAAAAAAGCAATAGAGATCACAGGGTCCTAACTGAAAACAGGATCGAGACCCGCGCTTGGGCAAAACAATCAGATTTGATACACTTTTTCTTGACGAATGTCTAATGAAGCACTAGGCAGCCAATAAACATAATGTATTGGATAAGCCTCGAGTTGTCCATGCAATTAACCAAGAAGTCTTCCAAAGAACCATATCAATCACTTAATCTGGAGGTAATGTTAATCCTTATAAATTAAACCTTGGAGAAAATACTCTTAGTGCAGCATACACCACTACAGTCAACAACATGCCAATAAAAGTTTAGGAAATCGCGTACAATGTCTTGTAAACACTCACCAATGCATTGGATCAAAAAATCAAACTAAAATTGTATAACAAACATGGGTTGGATTGAAAAGACAACTGTGTGGATTGTGAGAAACACGAGTTCTTGAAATGGAAAGTAATTAGTAAGAAGCATTGTCTTATTACTCGCAGAAAGGAATGCGGGTCAAACTAGCACAGCAAAAAGTTCCAAAGCACATTGCAGTATACTTATAATGTATACCTTAATGTTGTACTATGACGAAGAGAAGACTGCAAAGCTCGCCGACAATTTTGTATCCAAGGATGAGAAAGCAGTGTCTTTGCATCCGGTCTCTGCCTAGCATCCTGAAATATGAAACGGAAAACATTGCTATAATTGATAAAACAATACTAAACACAAATGATGAAAAAAAAACTTCATGAGCAAAAGTGAAGGCCACACCAGAGTTACTATCTTAAAGTTGATATTCAGACACTTTACCTTCTTAAAGCACTGACGTAGAAAATCAGTGATGTCAGGTGACAGACTATCAGGTATTGGAGGGTGCTCATCCTGGGAAAAAAATAACCTAAATACTAAGTAAATCTATGATCTAAAGAAAAAATAAGTAATTCAGCATTCTGGAAGATAACAATCAACTCAGGAAAATAAAATTAGATTATGAATGGGAACACGTGTACAGAGGAATAACTGATGACAGTAATGGATAAGAAAGAATAGAAAAACAAACCTGAACAATGCGAAATAGAGCAGGCATAGGCTGTAGGTCATAGTAAGGAGGTACACATGTAAGCAGTTCAATCACTGTGCAGCCTACACTCCAAATGTCGGAAGCAGCACATACCCCTGACATTTCAATCACCTGGAAAATGCATCAGCTTCATAAGAATAAGACATTCACAAGGCTAGTCTCATCAGGAAACTAGGAAAGTATGTTCATCATGAATGGAACAATATTATTCATGACATTTTGCAAGTTTCAAAACTTGATGAGCTGTTCAGTTCACATGGAAATAACTACGGTCACTCATTTCACAGACTGATGACTCTTGGTATTTGGCAAGTGTTGGCACTGAATCCAACTATGCCCTGTCAGTGAGTTATGCAACTATAGAAGTTTGTCAAGATGGGTATTGCTAATAGAATGCATGTCATACTGAAACCAATATATTACACTCCACAGTTTTGTAATAGATTCACCTTACATGACAAATATGATGCATAGACAATTAGACATGTGACTTTGTAAATTATATTTCACCAATAAATGCATAACACTGAGAACTACAATACGACGACTAGTTCAATGGCAAAGGCATGGGATCGCAGTATCACCAAAATCATACAGGCCAGTGAATGGGAGTAATGTCACTACCATGCTTAAGAGTACTGGGATTCCTTCATACATCAGGAGAAATGCTCATTCCTGTAGGTCTAGAAACTAAAAGCACCAAAAATGTTCTAATTGCGGCCACTGCCACTGCCATTATATTGCCAAAGATAACTATTTTTGGAATTAAAAGACCAGCATTACCCACATTTATTTGGGGGTTTTTGCACAGATGTGTAAATGTAAGAAAACCAAAAAATCTAATAATGGCAGGATCAGACCTTTTCTAATTTGAGAATGGGAATGATACCAGTCACTGCCCAACTTTTAGGGTGTGAAATATGGTGACCCTTAAGATGAATATGCAAAAGCAGAACTGCTAAAAATCATAAATTAAGCTATGTCCATTAACACCAAAAATATACAATAAAAGGACAGCCAATCATCCGGAGGGAAAACAGCAATTCTAAATTGATAAAAGAATTATAACAACCTCAGGTGCCATCCAGTATGGAGTTCCGACAACTGAATGAGTATTAACATCAGCTTCAGTTAACTTAGTTGCAACACCGAAATCAGCCAGTTTCACAAGGCCCTGAAAGCACAAAATAAGGCCAAATGACTACCATGCACAAAAAGCCAAAGACAACAGTGAAATTCACGAGTGCAGAATAAATATGGACAAGAGTGAGGAGCCAATCGAAGGCTGAAAATTACATAAAGCGCAAGAAACAAGAACAAAACTGAACCAATCAGTCAAGAGACTCAAGACACAAAAGCAAATGCAGCCAAATCTTTTTAAGCTAAATACTACTTATATTTCACACCCATAAAGTTACTCACATCCATATTGATGGCTGTATTATAAAATGTATCAACAGATATCTTGAAGTCTTATATGTGGTGATATTTTAGGAATGAGGGCACAGTTATAGATGTATTCAAATTCTTACTTCTTTAGTCGTCAATATGTTAGCACCCTTGATATCTCGATGAATTACTCCTTGTTCATGTAGATAAACCAAACCTTCCAAAACCTGTCATAACAAAGAAGCCTAAAGTCATGAAACCTTCCGCTGAACATCAACAAAAAATTCAAGTGATGAGCACACCTGTGCTATGTAAACAGCCACCAAGGATTCTGGAAAAGGTCCAAATTTATTTGGCTTAATAATATTTGCAAGCGAACCATTTTCCACATACCTATGTGAATGACATTAAGCGAAGGCATAAGATTTGAAGCACAGGTATGTTCATATAGAGAGAGAGGCATACAAGAATAAGATAACTCACTCTAGGATAATGTGGAGATGACTCCTTGTCTTTAAGGATCCAAGATACTTCACGATATTTTTGTGGTTCAGATTCTGAAAAGGTAGGAATATATTCCAAATATCATATTAAGACTGATATTTCTAGAAGTCAAATAATGATAAGTTTAGCAGCATAAATCATAAATGAATCCTACGAGTAATCCAACAATGACACGCCAGAAAAGACTCAAGACGGATCGTATACTAATAGACAAATATTACTAATTATTGAAGTGTCCCACATTTAAAGAATGTGGACTTAGTAACCACTTGATTACTAGATGGGCTCTCCAACTAATAGCTTTAGCTTTTAGGCTTAAGTGATTTTAACAGGGTATCAGACTTTGGTTTGGTGTTTGTGACCCATTTTGCTTCCTACTGTCCACATATTCTTGGTTCACGTGTGATGCCCTCTGTGTTGTCCGACCTTCACATGAGGGGGCGTTGAATGTGGGGCATTTTATATATTAGTTGGATCCACCTGATAGCTCAAGTGTTTGGGTTGAAGTAAGTTTAACACTCACCAAAAAGAAGGCTAATACTTGTCACTACGATTTTTAGAATCAATTGTCCTCTCCCCGCACAAACAAAGAGCTTATTGGAGAGTGGAAGTGGAAAAGGACAATAAGGACATGTTATAATTGTGTAATTGCAAAAATATGCAATTTGATGTATACATCTAAAGATAAATGAGCCAATAAAGGAAAGAAGGTACCTTCAGTAAATCAATTTCTTGCTGAAGAATTAACACATCCCAGCAATGAAAATGTAATTGAAAGAAGAAGAAAAAAGCAATGAGTCAGCCAAATCTACAGTGGAAACTACAAAAAATATGACGATGCAGAGACGGTGCAACAATGAAATAAATTTGTAAGAATGTTAGTTTAACTATCCTGAAAAAAATAGTGAATACAAAATGAACATTAAAATTGAAATAAAGGTTTAACAATGTATAACAAATATGTGGAGTGCATTTTGAAAGCCTAATTAGCCTAATTAGAACTGGTGAGTTTGTGAGAACGAAAATACTAAATGGGACTTTGTCATGGTTTCACAACATAGCAATACAGGTGCAAAACTGCAAGTAGGGATTATATGAGAGTAGTAAATTACCCATAAATTAGGAATCTTTTAGTTGTCAGAATACCACTTCCAAATATTTAATAAGCAATTCCAATTATATGATAACTAATTAGGATTCATAACCTCATACATGTTAATCTTTTTCTATTGGCAATGATTAAAGGAATAACTAAGAACCACACTTAAATTAAGAGATGTGTTCACCATGATGATATTGAGATCCTCTTGAGCAATATTCTCCAAAGAAACTTGTTTAATAGCAACGAAATCTCCATTTTCCAAATCCAACCCCTTGTAGACTCGACCATATGCTCCTTTTCCAATCTCATCCCCAAGCATCTGTACAAAATCATGTCAACCAAGTCCAGAATTCCACGTTCAAATTCAAGAAACCCAATCAACGTAAATGAACCCTCAGATAAACCAAATTAAAATTCAACTCTCCATCTACTTGCTCAGAAAATTAAACCTTGGGCGCTAAAATATCCTGGTTCTTCAAAACCCCACTTGACAAAGCATGACATAACTACTAGAGTAATGGGTTTTTTCCCACCTGAGACCTAAAACACAACGCGTAAAATAACATGCTGATATCTGGCTCTGCACTGATATATCCTCTATTCTCGAAATAGAACAATTTGTTTGCCGTAATTTGAAAACATAATAACTATGCGAACAATAATGGAACTAAAAAGCTAAAGTCAACCGAGCATAACGGTAAACAAGAGCTTAATGTAGTTAATAGATTATCTAACATGAAAACAACATGACAGCAGTAACTTAGACTTCCATTATAGTCTCCTTTCATCCAGTTTCTGACAGATAAAAGTAAATAATTTGTAACTAAGAGGAATGGATGTGTAAATTCTCTCCAATTTTCTCAACAACCAATCAGATCGCATTTGGCTGGATGTTAATGAATATATCAAAACAACTGAGTGAGCTGAACTCAACTGAGCATAATGCAACCATAAATGAATTGAAGTTCACACGTTAAGCACAAATTCAAAGTTCCATCACCGATACCTAACAGGAACACGACAATTCAGAGCTGAAAACGAAGAAAAAAAATGTATCCAAATTCTCACTAATTTCCTCAGCAACCAAACAAGGACTAAAAAAACCTAGCAGACAATCACAACAAAAATACTCCTCGGAGAAGCACAACGCGAGAGGAGCAATAGGCTCACATATTTGTAAGCTCAACTCAACTGAGCATAATGCAACCATCAATGTAACAAAGTTCACAAGTTAAGCACAAATTCAAAGTTCCATCACTGAAACCTAACACGAACACGACACTTCAGAGCTGAAAACGAAAACAAAAACAATCCAAATTCTCACTAATTTCCTCAGCAACCAAACAAGGACTAACAAAACCTAACAGACAATCACAACAAAAATACTCCTCGGAGAAGCACAACGCGAGAGGAACAATAGGCTCACATATTTGTTGTCCAGGGTCTTGTTCTTGTGGAAATGCGAGGAATTCATCTGGCGAGACATCTCGCTCTCGCCCTCCTCCTCCTCTGCGGAATTGGAAATGAGCAGAGGAGCAGGATCAGAGAAACCCTAGAGGCGGCGGGTCCATGGCGGGGATTGGGGCGTGAGGGAGGTCCGATCACGGCGGAGGAAGACGGAGCTCCGGCGAGAGAAATGCGGGGAGCGAGGGAGAGAGAGGAATGTGGGATCGGAGGCGGGTTTTTGGCTTTTCCTGCGTAAACTAAACCCAGTCTCTTTCTGTGTGTGTCTCGTCAATTTGATTAATTTCGGGTTGTGATCTGCTGCGCGAGGGTCTACGCTATCAAAAACTCCGGGCTCTTGAATATGTCTGGGATCCCGTAGGTTTTTCGATACTCTTGTACTCGTATAAAGTATTTGTTTTACATTATAGACAATAATCGACAATAATTACGTATTGAGAAACGAAATGGGAAATATAAAAGCACGGAAAACAAAAAATTGTCCCAGAATCGAAGTTGCCTAAGGAACCTTGAAAAAAGATGTATAGGTGGATGCTTGACCACCTCCTGGTAGATCATGTTTTTCGTAACATACTAGGATACTCTGTCCGGTCGGAAAATGGAGTGTCGTGAAACAATACATCATCTTATCGTCTCATCCATTGGTCGGATAGTTACAAAGCCTTCTTCAACCGTTGTCATCTGGTGGCCACCGCATGTAAGACGACAGTGACACGAAAAGACGATAATCCTGCATGACGTTCATCAGAGAAGCGGCACCCAATGCTTAGCCCTAGACGGATGTCCTTGACAGTACCGGAGATTAGGAGATCACCCATCCATGAAGGTGAGAGAGTTAGGGGAGACTATGACTTAGTCTCTTATACTCGTTAGTACCACGACTTTTATATTTACTAGCAGTCGTTTTTTTTTAAACAAAAATATGTATCTTCAAAAGAATGAGTGGTGACAGATAGGCTTTTGTGATTTCGCACTTATTTTCGACGGTCAGGATTCTTTTAAAAAACGATGACATAATTGGTTCGGAAAAATTGACGACAATTACCTACCGTAACCAAATGATCAAGTCTTCGGATCCTAGATTCGACGGTCAGGATTCAAATAAAGACGACAATGTAAAAATTCAACAACAAAAAGGGCCATAAACAAAACCATAAACTCCATCCATAACCCAATGTTTTGAAAACAGTCTATTCTAGTCCAACAAAGAAGCACACAAAACCAACTAGCAACAACAAAAGTTCTGAAACCATACAGAAACCAAAACCAATACCAGCCACGGCCTAATCAGCCTCGGCATAGGCCGTCTCAAGATGCGCCTGCTCGGCCTCCTGCACCTCCTTCTCGGTCTTCTTCCCCTTCTTGCACTTGTAATACACGCTCATGAAGGTTCCCACAGCATTGTACTTCTTCCTGCACTCCTCGTAGAGCTCTGCGTCGAACATTCTCCAGAAACTCTTCTCGTTCATTTCGGAGACAGCGTACTGTGGCTGGAAGCCATGGTTCTCGATCAACCAGCTCTCCAGCTTGCGGACTGCACCAGCGCCGTCGAAGACCTCACCCCTTAGGACAGGGCCGGGCGCATAGTAGACTCCGATGTCTGTGTACATTTGCGCGTACTTGGTGTCTCCTTGCCTGCTTTGTAGCTCGAAGCCTGGTTCGGGGTATATCATGGTTTTGACGGGGAGCTTGAAGATTCTGTGGGGGCAAAGCCAGATAGGGTATACCTGCAAAATGGAGGTGAGAGGGATTATGGACTAGGACTAAACCTTCCGATCGATTTGGAAGCATTTAGGTACATAATATAGGGTATGCTTACAAAATAGATATATTTTTGGACTAGGACACATTATAGGGTATACCTACAAAATGAAGGTGAAGGTGTTTATGGACCAGGCCTCTCCAATCCAAGTTGGAATCATTTCAGGTACACAATATAGGGTATGCCTACAAAATAAGGGTGAAGGTGAAGGGGAAGGTGTTTACGGACTAGACCTTTCAATCCGATTTGGAAGCATTTCAGGTACATATTATAGGGTATGCCTACAAAATGAAGGAGGACATACTTATGTACTAGGATGCAATATAGGGTGTACCTACAAAATGAAGGTGTTTATAGAGCAGACCTTTCAATCCAATTTTGAATCTTTTTAGGTACACAATATAGGGTATAGCTAAAAAAATGAAGGTGGACTTATTTATGGACTAGACCTTTCAGTCCAATTTGGAATCATTTTTGGTACACTGTACAGGGTATGCCTACAAAATGAAGGTGAGTATGTGTATGGACTAGACCTTTCCAGTCCAATCGTAACCAATTGAGGTACACAATAAAGACCGATCTTCATAAGAATTTTCAAATTCAAGCATACCCAAAAAGTGCGCACTCCCCAAAACTTAGAGATCCTAAGTTTAAGATCCTACTTGTATAATAACAATGCTACATATGCACATTAAAATATTGCAAATTGACGTGTCCTATCATGTAAACCATCAAGTACAATCAAGTCAAGACTCTTGTTCTTTGTTTTCCTTCCATTCTATGGGATAGACGGTAGCATGACAAGAACGAAAAAACACACGACACAAATAAGATAATGAAATATTGCAAATATACAAGACTCAAGTGATAGTAAAAGGCGTACCTCCATCTCGCGGTCGACCCACTCTAAGGCATCCCCAACCTTGTAAAGAGGAACAAGCATGTCCTGAATGACATGCATCTCATGGTAATAGTTTCTGATGGCTTCGCCTTGTGTAGCTTTCAGCAGAGACACCTTGGGTGGCATCAACCAGCCAAAGAGAAACCTAAACCAAAACTGGTCTCCAAAGGGAAGGATAAGCTTTCCCTCCCAATACAAACATCTAGTATGCCTGTGGTAATACTCTCTAGTCGGAATGTACTCTACAAACTCCCCTCTCTTCAGAGCCGTCTGCGCGTGCTGATAGAACCAGGGCTTGAACCACCACCCAACATTGTTAATCACATTCCCTTTCATTTGAGCTTCTCTTTTTGATGCATACTTTCCTGTCATGCACACACCTTCTTTTGGATTATAAACCATGGTTTCAACAAAGTCTGGAACTTTTTCGGAGTTGTCTTGATCACCATCTCTGGGGGCAAAGGAGTCCACATAAGCCTGTGCTAGATCCTGAAGATTACCCTTTACAGGTTTGTATGTAAGCTTCATGTATTCTTTAATGGGGATAAGCTTGATCTCTGCAGAGACAAGAAGCCCTAGTGTACCTTGAGACCATGGGATGGCATAGAAAAGATCTGAGTATTCGTTATCTTTAGTAGCTCTAACAACTTTGCCATCAGCCAAAACAATCTCGTAAGCCACAACGGTGTCAGAGAACAGGCCGTAGATGTGAGAGCTTCCTTCAATACCATACCCATTGATAAGGCCTCCAACGGTAAGATCATCAAGCTCAGCCACCACAGCAAGGGCTAGGTTCATTGGAACTGAGGCCCTGGTAATCTGCCCCATGTTGACTAAGGGCTCAACTCTTGCTACCATTCTTTCTCTGTTGATTTCTAGAATGTTCCGGAAAGATGATAGATCAACCTCGAAGTGACGAGCACGCTTATAGTCCACATTCCGCATTCCAACAGCAATCCAGGGTTTACGGGCTGTGCAGACAAGACCATCCTTTTTGGCGTTCCTTTGTTTAAGGCGCTTTACAACCTTCTTGACATTTTCATCATGCTCCTTTTGGCGTTGCTTGTAGGACTTCATCTCGGATCGAACGTCCCCAAGGTAGGTCAGGAAATAAAGCGTGAAAGAGATTGGAAGGACCACGAAAATGACAATAATCCATCGAAAATTGACGAAATAGTCAACCCAGACCTTCTTCCTCTTTGGACGTGCCTGGAGGGGGGTTTGAAGGTCTGACATTGTGGAACCAGAAATTACCTTTCAATGAAAACAAAACAGACAAAAGTTAGATAGATCTTATATTAGTTTCACAGTTCTGTAGAGGCATGAAGAGTGCAAAATTCAACTTCGAATACATATATGAAGTGCATAAGCATTGTCAGAACATTCGGTAATTATATTAGGATATAGAAGGGGGAAATGCAAGTAAGGATATCACTTTAGTATTCAACAAAGCCACATAATTTCCAAGTTCCTATTGTTTACAAGGTTTTTCAACAAGAACACACCATTTAAAGAATCAACTGTGAACTTCAAAAAAAATGTCCTTAGAAAACAGATTAATCAAGTTGAAGTTAAGATGTGACCTCACAATATGATACCAAACTTTCTTACTTTCAATTTGAACCCATTTTATGTGTAGAAGATTCCTAGTTTCAGTTCCAAGGTGAACGAAGATTTTCATTTTCACTAAAGACTCCAACAACATCAATGGAAGGACCCAGTAGGTAAGAAGTGAACTCCAAAGGTCCAAAGCAAAAATAAGGGAAACAAAAAGAATGTGCCAATTCTATAAGTTGGGCAGAGAAAAAAAAACTTTAACTCAGGGTGACTATTTCATCTTAATACCGAACTTCTGGCATGACCTCAAAATGTCATAATATTGAGTTCACTGTGAATCAATAATGCTTGGAACCAAAACAACATTACAGAAATAGATGAAATAAAATAAACTGATTAAAATTGGATCGAAAACCTTGAACTTTGATATTAGATTCATGTTTTCTCCAAAAGGAAAAGAGAATAGTAGTTTTTGTAGAAGTTGAACATTTCATGCCGAATTAGCAAATTAAGAGATGTTATTTATTCATCCAATATTCATAAGGCAGATAAAGAGGAAACAATTTTAACAGAAAGGATCATAAAAGAAGAAAGTCATCAGTACTTTTTCATCTTTATTGCACTCGACTTGAAATTATTTTTCTTACTATTAAAAGTAAAAGTAGCACCTATCTAGTTCATCAAGCAAGCATAAAAACAGGGCAGATAGGAAAGCAATACTAAAAAGTAACAAGACAATCACAGATCCAGATCTAGTACTCCCATATCACCCTAGAATCAAGACCCTGTATGGTTTCCGGAAATATGCAGTTCAAAAGAAAAGGTACATTTCTCACCAGAGATTCCGAATGTTCTCTCTTTCCTTGATAATTTCTCAGAAGTTACCAAAAAGCTCAGAAACTATGAAAATGCAACACCAACACCCAAAAGTACCCAAAAAAACAGAAATATCATAGCCACGTTTGCTTTCCATTTTAACTTCTTAAACCCAGAATCATCAACAAGAACACAACTAATCAAGCAGAAGAACACTTACCAGAGGCAAAGACTACCCAAAAAGTAGACCTAAGTACACATATATAGTTCCAGATGGAAGTGGCCACAGATCAAGAACCATAACAGTCCAAAAATACTTCCATTTCAAATGGACCTAAGAAGTCAATAAGTGGCCACAGATAAAGAGTCATAACGGTCCAAAAAATACTTCCATTTCAATAAAACCCAACAGACATTTTCCTTGGGAACTATGAAAATTAACACAAACACTGGCATCAAAAACACAAAATTAAGCAGCTCTTGCCTCTCTGTTCTGACCTGATTTCTAATTAACCACAAAACGGTAAGCACTGAAAACAGTTCCAGATAAAATGTGGCTATGAAACAACAAGCCAATAACCGTCCCAAGCCCAAGATATCCCCATTGGTGCTTTCATTTCCATTAACCAACAAAAACTATGGCCTCAAAAACTGTGAAAGTGTAACAAGAACAACCAGAGATACCAAAACCCTAAATCAAACTGCTCCAAACTCTCTTCTCCCTTCTAGTTCCTCAGGACCCACAATCACATGCTGTAGCAGAACAAATCTAGCAAAACAACACTCCCCATACACAACCCACAAAACCCTTGAAAAGAGAAATACAGTCTCAGACACAGAAAATGTGCCTACAAAAGAAGACCCATTACAGTCCCAATAAAATTCCCACCATGTACTTCATTTTCACAGTAACCAAACAGACATTTACCTCAAAAATCGTGGAAAATCAATACCAACAAAAACACAGCCAAAACAACTCCAGAGAAACAAATTCAACAGATAAGGACTGGGTCACTACCTGCAGCAGAAGCAGCAGGTCCAGGAACACCTAGATCTGAACCGCGAAGACAGATTAGAGAGTATAAACCACTCTACAGACCCAATGCCATGGCCAAGTTCAGTGACCAGAGTGAGCAAGCAATCAAGTATATAATCGAAGATGATAATAATTAAATAACAAATTCAGAAATACAAAAATACAAAGAAATCAGACAAAAAAGGTGAAGATATCGAGAACAGATCACACATATCACACCAACCCAACGAGCGATTCGCTGTAGCTCACTGTGGATCCATGTGATACAATACGACAGATTGAAATCATTATTTTATAATATTCTCTACGTGCAATATAATTTAACGAATATTAAACAAATGTGGCAGAACAAAAGTGAAAGATGCTTTGTTGATTTGAATATTAAGGAGTAAAGACCATTGGAGTGTGCTTTGGGGGTGTTTGGCTAGCAGGAAAATGAGAGAAAATCGGCTGAGAAAATGATAGGAGACAGTGATTACCTGTAGTCTCTGTAGAGAGTGATGGTTGAGAATCTGAATAGATAAGAAGATAGTAATGTTTGGACATTTATATCCTAATTTTTCTTTCTAAGGTCAAAAAGTCAAAAAAATATATCCTTTTTATTGCGGATTTAAACGTTTTTTTTTCCATTTTTTTTACCATCTTTGTCAATAAAGGTGAAAAATAAGTAACCCTACAAAATATAGTAAACTCCTTTTAATAATGATATATGTAGGGAGGTTCAAAAATTGCCCCGAATCGAAAACTCAGTCGGAACAAATCGGCATTGGTATCACTTACAATAAGTTCGATAAAAAGTCGAGACATCCAATCGGCCGGTGAACCCTCCTTTATACATTATCCATATATTTTTTTTGAAACGGAGAGACACATGTGCTTTTATTCAACGCAATTGCTTCAGCATACAGTATTTTCAAGATCATACACCCTAACATCCATATTACAGTCCAAAACTCCCGTAGGTGTACCGGCGCTCATGGACTTGTAAATATAATCTACTTTACATCGTAGATAAGAAGAAAAACACAAAATAAACAAAATAACGAATATATAAAACTATGGAGCCTGCGAGACCAGTTCTTCTGAAACTCATAGCTTTCGCGGTGGGGCGTTCTGGTATTGTCGGTCCTTCGTCTTGAATTGCCGGGATCATCTGAGATATTCCTCCCACGGATGAGACTTCATTTAGATGTGATAGATAAGGTGGATCATGCATTGGTGCAAACACCGATGTCCCCCGTAAGGTTCATCTATAAAACAGCCTCCCGCGCAAGGTTAGCTCATAAGACGACTTCACCCAAATAGGCGACCCATAAATCGACTTCATCCAACGCCGAGACCTGAATATGCCGACCCTAAATCGGACTGTAGAACGAGACAACTACATAAGAGAAAGGAAGGATAAAAAGTAAATACGAAACAAGAGAAAACAAAAATGAACAAAACCGCATTTTCCTTCATTGTCTAGAGAGTTTAGTTTTGCCCGATAAGTTGTATATTATCCATATTTTGAATAGCATCTCTTACAATAATATGATTATATTTTTATTGTGGATTTATGTTTGTCTTTAATCACGCTATCGATTATCATGTCTTGCGCATTTAGATCTCAATAGCGAACACCTCATCACAAATTATGGAAAATAATTGTAGGATATGATTTAATGTTTGAGATTTTGGCGATTTGTCATTGAAGTAAAACCCAGTGCAGTTTGTAACCTCGTTTTTTCTTTCTAAAACACCGCTTACACACTTTATTAAAAAAAATATTTGTAAACAAATATCGCTCAGGCATTACATCATGGCTATTTGTGATCCCGAATTAATCAAAGGAATGAGAAATAAATAAGCTTATTTGTTCATTTTTTAACGCAATGATCAACAGTGTAAAAATAAATATCGAATCGCGGCTCATCAAAAACACATATATGACCATCGATTTTTGTAATTTTGTTGTTTTTATTAGTGTATGCAAAATTAAAATATTAAATGATAGACATAGATGTGGATTCTTACGCATCAGAAGTATCAAATCTTTTGCTTCTCCAAATGAGATTTTGTTTATTTGATTATATATATTTATTTATTAAAAACATATTAGATGGTGATCCTGTCTTAATGTACACACGTGTATGTACGTACACAACGAGAGTATCGAATCTGTAGCTTTTTATATTTTTTTATTTAATAATAGCCATGAGTTTTTATATGTATACGTATATAGTTCAGGTTAACTCTCTATTTATTAGACAATATAGCGGGGACCGATTCACTCTTTTTTTCCTTAACGAATATGCAGATTACACGTATACTTTTTTATCATATTCGACCCTCCGAATCCGACACTCCACCACATAATATGTCGAATTCGGCCTGGTTTAGACCTACAGATTCGACCCCAAGAATCGACCTCCATTGTGGATAGTCTTAGACCTTCTACAGTGGAGGCCGAAAGAATCGTCGAAAGTAACGAAAAAAAAGGATTTGTTGACGTTTCGGCTCCGATTTTCTCTCTCCTGACGATTCGACGTCCTCCGAGTCTGCAGATTCATCGATCATCATCCCTCTCCTCCGATTCACTCTTCTCTTTGTGTCTCTCCTCCCTCACGTTTCTCTTTCCTCCCTCAACGAATCTTCTCCTCACATGTATGATTTTGGTCAGATTCGACCCTCCGAATCCGACACTCTACCGCAGAATATGTCGAATCCGACCTGATTTAGACCCACATATTCGACCTCATGAATCGACTTCCACTGTGGAAGGTCTTAGGGTGTGAAGTATGAGGCTTATTCAGTGTTTTCAATCGACGATTTCCTGAAATAAAGTCAACCATTCTTCTCTCTATTTCAATCGGTAATTAACATCAACGATACGGGAAAAATGTTGGTTGACAACATGAATTCACACACAATTGTCGAAAAAATATGTTTAGAATTACAGGAGGATTGGTTCGTTTAATCAACGTTTTGAACGCTTATCGTCGAGATCCGACAATTTGGACTGCATATGGTCTAAACATATCATTATAATTTGCAAGCCAAACAGCAAATACAAACCAATGTCCCTGTCTCCATTTGGATTAGGTGGTTGTTATCATTATCGTCAAGATTAATTATTTAAAGGTATTGGTTGATAATTTATAATATGGATGTACCAACTAATAATACAGAACAATTATTATTTGATTAATTCTCCCAAATATGTTATTTTATTCAGATGTCCGTTTGGTGATAGTTCACGAACATTTGAAATTGAAGCTCTTTTTTATAAGTAAAAATAACGGTTTTATCCCACTTAAAATGAAATTCAAAATAAAATTACAGTCAAAGCAAAAGAAGAGAACGACAATAGCTCAAGCCGGAACAATAAAGAGAACGGATCCAAAGACTAGAACAGGCCCAAGATGGAGAATAGGAAAAGCCAACGAACTCGAGAAGCTTCAAGACTCCTCGGGACATCCCGAGCACCCTCATGCACCTCGCGACCGCGCGAGAACAAGAGCATGCCACCCATAAAGGCATAGAATTAAGTATTTCATAAATAATAAACTCTGGTTTTGTTAATTATGATCTCTATGGTTGATTGTTATTTTATAGTATAAGTTATACAAGTGAAAAGTAGCCCCCTTCAACACTACTTTCATGAATTATTTTATCAAAATTGAATGGTCCAACTACACGTCTCAATCAAATCGTATGACCTCGTCCATCGAGAAGCCACGAGCAGAGGAGACCCTGCGCGCGACAGCGGAACCTGGGAAGGCGGGGATCCACTGTGTGACGGCGAGACCGAGAGGATTATGTGGTAATCTGTCACAACGAGGAAGGGCGGGGATGCAAGCAAGCCGAGCCCCTGGTGGCATCGGCCGGATGGGCTGGGGACGGGGAGGAGAAGACGGAGATAGCCATGAAGGGTTGAAGATGACGGCAGAAAAACCCTGCGATTGGAGTCTCTTAGACTTGTTCGATCATTCAGAGACTCAGTTCAATCATTAAACAATCCAAATACTATAGTTACTTCATCTGAGATGAGCCATATTCTTGAATTGATCAATCAAGAGTAGAGATATACAGCTGTTACAGAAAAGAAAATTCAAAATTTCCCTGCCGCCAAACAGAACATTCATTCCTCTGCAGTAACTATGAATATACAAAAACTACATATCAGAAAAAAAAAAAAATCATCTTCCTGACAAATTTTGCTGTACTTGATCAAGGATTGAAGAACCCAGAACCACCAACATTGAGCGCAATGAGAACCGATACGCTCGTAATCACAGTAAGCCAAA
>JAYMSV010000029.1:0-27903 GCA_036897745.1 Erodium moschatum
CGGAAAATGTAATAGGTTGGGGTCAACGTTACTATATGACAATTAACGTTTGCTCGGGTTAGGATTTAGTAATAAATGAAAGGTGGCCGTTAAGGCATGCAGTAACCCCTTTCTTCTTTTCGAAGAACAAATTTTTGTTTTAATGCATCGCTGATAAAACAAAAACTTGTTTATTAAATAAGTTTAATCTTGAACTCGAACTCGGCTCGAACTTAATAATAACGAAGTAGAATATTTAATAAATTGAAATCTAACTGACTTATCCGCGACCATAGTTATAAATGAGTTAAGTTGGATTAAAAAAATGTTAATACTAACACTAAAAAATGTTAAATACCTAAAAAACCTGAAAAATAAAAATTAGAAATTGGGAGGGTGACCCATGGATATATTGTGGCTCTCCTATTGACAAATAGCATCGGATAAACAAGACATTAGTACTTAAACTTAGGTTTCAAGGATCATAGCTCAAATAATTAATTAATTGAACAAATAAGTATTCAACTGATAAACTATATAAGATTTTCAAAAAACATTGCGAGATGATTGCGAATATATTTTTTAAATATCATATCGTCTATTTTTTAGTGGTAATTTTATTAAAGTTTCAATGAATTATTACTCATAAATAATCGAGTCGGATTATAGGCTAGACAGATTCAGCACTTGGATTCATATAAAATATTCAACGGATCTAGGTTTGGACAATCAAAGATTAAAATCTTGTGACGAGGTGAGGACCATATACTACCACGGCTCAACTCGAGCTAGTCTCATTACCAACCGGAAAGGACCCACGTGGGAGGGGTACGAAAACTGCTCAAGGAGATGTTCGCAGTGTGGCAAAGGAGTAGGATAGACCTAGGCCAATCTCGAGGGGGACGGGACGTTGCTCCTCAAAGGCGTCTCGCTTCCCGACGGGATTATTTTGATCTTCGGGACCATCTTTATCGTCTACATGCTCGATCTCATCGAGGTTGTTAGCCAAACCAAAGTGTATTCGAACCACCATAGTGTCGCCCAAAACAACCTATGGCTTCCGTAAATTGTCATAGAACAAAATTACAGTAGTTTATATGCATCAATCGCCGCAAAAAATCGATTTTAATGGCCCCAAATCAGGAGGCAAAGCAACAAGACGCCATCTGGAGTGACAACATATTCCCGAAAGAGAAAATTAAGTAAGAGAAAGTGGAAGGATTGTTGAGTAAACATACAAAAAAAATTTATCAGAGATGTTTTACAAAGGCTTATTTCTCAAAATGAGAAAAAGAAGCAGTATGTCCAAAAACAGACTAAAAACAGGATACAAGAAAGCGTCCCACTGAACGAGCTGAAAACCAAACAAAACACAACCAAGAAGAGAAAAAATAGCAAGGGAACTAAAACGCAACTAAGAACAAAAAACCATGAACCTCACGACCTCATTCCCTTTGGATCAAAATGAGCTCCTGTAACTAACCAGCGAATAACGCACCATAGGATATGATGAGCAGGACTCTCAGGGCCACCATAAAAAAACATCAAACCAGATCAGCCAAACAAAGATCACAGAGAACCAACATATGACCACCATCCAGAAAATGGAGATCACAAAACCAACTACTATGTCCTCACAAGCGATCTCAAGAGGGAAGAAGGAACTCCTCTTAGATGAAGAGACCCCTATCACGTTCCAAGAGAGTTAAGAATGGAGAGGAGACTCCTCGCGATTACGTGAGGAAGAAGGATGAAGCTCTTCTTCAGGCTCGACGTGTTCGGCTTCTGTTTCATGCGGACGCACTTTTGCGTCAAGCCGGTCCAACTCATGTCGAAACTGATCAGCTGAAACTTTTGATTTGAAGCCCAACTTGCTACAATAGGCACGTGCCTTTGTAGCCATCTGATTTTTATCCACTGTGGGCTTGGGCCCAAAGGCTTCAGCAACCAACACCTCGTCTGAGAGAGCACCAGTGTTACCGCACAATACTTTGCTCCTTCTCTCCTTTTTCTTTTTACGAGTTGCTACTAACTCAGACACCGTTCTTTCCGAAACCTCAGACAATGGTGTGTGTTGAGATTCTGGCACCACCGTACCATTGTCAGAATTTCCCGCACTGTGCTCCACCATATGCGAAGGTTGCACGTTATGGGTGTCCGAACCCGGACTCAAAAACTGAATCGAACTCGACTTGGCGCCTATGATCGAGCTTGATTGTCCGCTACTATCTGCACCCTCAGTGGAAACCCCTTCCGACTCATAAACAACACCCTTCCCTCAACATCACCCTTCTTCCTTATCTTAACAGCTGGGCTATCAGGTTTCTGATCATGATCAACTACTGATAACCGAATGCAATTCACTACCCAACTCTACCTCCACCAGCTGTGAATTTAGGGGTAAACATACAAATAATTAACTTACTTTTTTCAATTATCATCTCGTTTATTTAGTTGAACCTTTTTGTCATCGTTTCAAACATTTGATCATTTCTCTATATAAATGGTGGTCTTTTTTCAGATTTACAAGAAACATAGAAAGTTTTAAGGATAATTGTAAATATTTTGTCGTTGAATTTTGACCATAATGTCAAATATTGAAGCACTCGATCATTTAGCTTTACTAATTTCCAAGATATATACTAGGAATTATTAGAAAAGAAACACTCAAAAGAATAATTAATATGAAAATTTGTATCTGTAAAGCTATACTGTTTACATAGAACTCATCATATTGACGTATTGGGACATAGATTAATGGACAGATCGAAGACCCACAGTTGTAGTTAAAATGCAATAATAGAAATATTATTGCATTCTTAACTGCAAATTGCTGAATTGATAAGATCAATGATAATGTACTTGTGATCAAAACTGTAATTAACTATGTCAACTGCACTCTACAATTGTATATGTATGCACCAATCATTCGCTGATTCACTTTTGGAGCTTATATATATACCAAGATAAATTTATTTATTTAATCAAACGGTAACAAATGGGCAATAATTGACACAATCAATCACTACCACCAACTAAACCTAATTTATCGCCGGGTTAACCTATACTGCTATACACATGCAAAACTTACAAAGTTTCCAACAAAACGTGTACCGATTCAATCTTACATTTTTTTGAAACGAGTAACTGGGTTAGTGCATTATTGCGAAATTAAAATAATACACAGTAGAACTAAAAAGTCCTGAGTTTCAGAATATCGTCCCGATTGACCGTAGTTAATCTGGCCCTCTTGGACCCGTAAAAAAAGACTACTTTGTTTCGTAGACACAACTTGAGGACATCCCCTTATCGACGTTCCAAATGAACAAAGCAAAAAAATTAAAGGTCCTACAACCCAAAAGAAAATAATATCCAAACTAATGCAAAAACGATAAGACCCGTAAAACAAAGTACTGAAAATAACCAAACTAGAACAAAATAAGCAGCAGCAGAACGCCTCCTGATTGATCTTGTTCTCCGGATCAGCCTGGGATGCTTCGCATGAAGAGACTTGATCGGTTTGTTGGCTTGAAACGTCGGAGTACGTAGCCCGACAATGGGTGTCGTAGATCGATACATCGTCTTACCGTCCCACTCCCGGATCCCAAACACACCTTAACCATTTGGTAATTTCCATGTAGAAGACGACGACGAACGAGAGATATAGGGCTCATACCTTCCATGTACCGTCATAGGCGCCCGTCGAGCCCTGAGCGTTCGATGTGATGGTGAACATGGTTGATATTGTAGCACCGATTGGAGGAGAAGCATGAGAGGGGTCGATGGTGGTGGTCTATATGGCCATGACAGCGGCTGCGAAGGAAGAAAGGAGCGGCGGCGGCTAATGTTCAAATGCCAAAACCCTCATTTCTCTTAGAGTGAAAAGTCTCTTAGACTCCTCGATTCAATCTTGTATAGTTTCCGACCAAACAATAGTTTTTCTATTAATTTCCATTCTAAGGAAGGTTTCACTTGATATCTACCCCATATATATGGTCATGGATAGATCATCATTTCAAATAGATTATTAGTGTTTAATTGCACTTATCACACATAATTTATATATGGTATTGATAAAAAAAATTAACAGATTGATGATCCAATGATGAAACATATAGAAATGGGTTTGGTTTATGCTACCCCTTTTGTCCTTTGAGGATGCTGAATGGAATCTATAACAGGTATTTATTTATTTATTTTTTAAAAAATGGGGATGAATGGGTGAAAGAAGGATTTGAAAAGAAAAGAAAAGATTAATGAAGTAATGTAGCCCATTAAGCAGACCAATTATAATTAACAATTCTGCCAATTCAATTATTTATATGAATCAGCTCCTCCTCCCATGGTGTTATAAACATAGCTGGGTTTGTTGATCAGAAATCACCACAATTAAACCAAAACCCACACAAAAGGAGGAGGAAGAAGAAGAAAGTATCTATCATCAACATGACTGGTTCTGGTTCTCCTTGTGGAGCCTGCAAGTTCCTCAGAAGGAAATGTGCTCGAGGTTGTGTTTTTGCTCCTTACTTTTGCCATGAACAAGGAGCTACTCATTTTGCTGCCATTCACAAGGTTTTTGGAGCAAGCAATGTCTCCAAGCTCCTTGCTCACCTCCCGCCCCCTGACCGCTCGGAGGCCGCCGTCACCATCGCCTATGAAGCTCAGGCCAGGCTCCAAGATCCCATCTATGGCTGTGTTTCCCATATCTTCGCTCTCCAGCAACAGGTACAATATTTGATCAATAATTTCAGTTTCAGGTCGTTCTGTCTGTCTGGATAATTAATTATTCTTTTTAATCAGTAAATTTTTGTAAAAGACTCAACTTTCTGAATCATAAGTATGAATAATTAATATCGGGTTACCTGTTACTCAAAAATAGTTCTTGAATTGTGAATTTGATCGATTTTGATACGAGTCATGAAACCCTAGCTGATCTGAACAAGGGTTGAATTTTTGCAGGTAGTGACTTTACAAGCCCAACTAGCCTCTCTCAAGGAACAAGCGGCTCAGAGCTTTGTGGGAAGCAATTATAACCATAACCCTAATCATAAACTTCCTCCGTCTTACCAGCGAGATCTCCATAGCTTGTTCCAGCTAGAGAGCTCCAACAACATGGCCAATCCCTTCCCGGAGAATAATATTGAATATGGCCGTCCAAACCCTAATTATGACAACTCCAACACCAGCTATGGCTATGGAAGCTTCGAAGAGGCCTCCATGTCTTGTCTTGACACCATGAACCGGCAATGGACCTTCCAAGACACCGATGACCTTCAATCCGTCGCCTTCGGAGGCGGAGATAGATATTAGTATTATATATTAAGATCGCTCAGTTTTGAATTTGGATACTTGGAAACATTATGCTCTTGGGTTTTTTTTCATAGTTTAAAGATATAAATAAGCTAGGAACCCTAGAAATGTTCATACGATATCGGATCCGACGACGACCCGTATTATTAATATTATCATTGTCTTCTTTAATGACGATCTAGTGCAATATTCTCTGCACGAATGATCCCAGAGAACATCTGGGTTTTCTTATATATTTTGAGCTCATGATTCATCTTCTTTATTTGTTTCTTACCTAAGCTACACACCCTCGACCTGGACCTAACCACTAATATTACCTACCTACCTCTTTTACACCTCTCTTCTACTTTCTCTGCATGATTTAACCTTGTGATGATTTTCACCCCTATATATTATGTCTGATATTAACGGTATTGACTTTTACTTGGCGGGTGCTCAGTGGTTAAAAGAGGGTTATTCTTCTCTTGGTCAATAGGATTTGAATCTCATTGGAATAACAATTTCGGTGCGATTGACTGTCCTGGATTATCCCATGTGTGCGTTTATTGAATTATCTGGTCTAGTCTGATTGTTTCGACACACAAACTATGCTTAGAAGTATGATTTTTTTTTTGAAGTGCTTAGAAGTATGATATGTATGGCGTTATGGTTGATATATAATATATGTGACATTGATTTTAAAAATGACGGTATAAATTTCTAATTGGATAATCAAAGTTATGAAGACAAAAATAATTTAAATTTGTCTTACATCCTCAAACCTAGGTATTGAGGAAACTATACCTGTGTGCATGTTGACTATGAGTACTAGAAGATAATGGTAATTTACTATATGTTAGTTTTTAATGGTAACTATGATAAGAATGCATTCTATGCTTCCACCATATGTATATGTATGTAATTATTACATGAACTTTTATTGAATCTTGATTACCAAGACACATTAATATTTTGTTAAGCCAAGTTTCCTAATTACTTCAAGTTTTGGTCATCAAAACAAGTCAGGATCAAGGTTAATATTGCACCTACACATTTGCATTTCTCCGTTCTCTATCTATTTTATGAAGTGTGTGTTTCATGCATATATGATACATATGTTCACGCCTTGACTTGACATATATAAAAGTAGAGTTAATTACCATCATTAATTAATTAATCCTCTTAATGTACAAGGCTAACAATTAGTAGTAATTAAGTGAACATGAACCAGCTATCTGTATACATATATATTATGACTATCATAATGCTTAACCAGCCTGATATTGCAATTATATATATACGGAATAAAGTGTTAAGTTTTGCTTATAATATTTGCATATACAATGGCCAAGGATCACTCCATGTTTTTTTTAGCTATTCTTGATCAATGCATTCCCAGAGATTTTGATGCTCAGCAATTACTAGACAAAACACAGTGGCTAGCTTTAGGAGCCAAATCAAATATGAACAGCTGATCATGCATTATATTATAAATTATTATCCATTATATTAAAAGAGAAAACAAAAACTATATTTACTAATAATTAACCTATATTATTATATTGAATTTTTAAAATCTAGATAACCATCCTAATAGCTAGCTAGGATGGTTATCTAAAAATTGAATACAGAAGATATCAAGGCATAAAAATTGAAAAAAATTATAAATGTTCCAATAATTACCTTGAGATCATCTTAGTCTACAAAAGAAATCAATTTGAAGCTGAGCCCTAAATTTATTGAGTTTTCATGAATTCCTCATTTTTATTTTTAAAAAAAATATAGATAATTAATAAGTCCTAACCTCATCCTGGGAGCCCCACTTTCCATGCATTTGTTTTGATGCTTATATTATGTGTTTATATAAAGGCCCATTAATCTTTCTGCTCCTCAAAATGCAAACATGAAACATTTTATATGTTCGAATTAAACTCAGTTTATAAGTGATCTTCGATTATTAATTAATGTACTAATATACATTTAAAATTGCATATATTTATATATCTTTTGGAAATGTGTAGTCAGAAAGAGAACCAGAGTTGTATTTTAAGATGGATGAACTAATGTTTTGTTTCCAAGAACCACGACATATGTACTTGTCGTTTTGATCACTTGTCTCTTCACATACAAGAAAAAAGGCACTCGGAAAGTGATATACCAACAATGGAGCCTAATCACTCCAATGCCAAGCTTGGGTATAATCGTCTTTTCACATAGGCCCATTCCAACCATGTGTGCTGATGGGCTGGGCCTTTGGGATCAAATCACTGTACCTAACCACTGCTTCAGCAACAAAACATCTTCTTGGAGGGGTAGCAAAAAGAAAAAAACTGTAAGACTTGAAACAGATTGATTAAATGTGCCTTAAAACATAGTTTATTTGTTTAATAATCTTTTATATTTTAAAATTGAAACAAAAACCAAACTTGCCATCAAAAATACAATAAAATAAGATAAGGTGCAAATGAGTACAGATCCTGGTCACATCATGATCACCAAATTCAGAAGCTTAATTATACAACCAACTTCATTCAAATTGTAAGAGAAGTGAGGAAGTCACATAACAAGGTGTTAGAGAGCTGAAACTAACCTACAGATTCACAGTAATTCTTCTAACATGACATATATACGAGTCCTCTCCGGTTATGTCTTCTCTTGCTAGCGTTTTTGTCTCTCTAATTGTACATGAAGGCCTATGGTTTCTGAAACTAAAACCTAGAAGCAAAATACAACAAAAAGTTCCCTCAGAAGAAGTCATCAAAAGCTCCCTCCTCGCCGTCCCTCTTACCCGTTCCTGCATAACCGCAGTGTCAAGAGAAGGAACGAAACATAAGCATCCTATGCAGACGGATCGAATCCATAGCTCAACCAAGCAATTTTCTCATCCAATTTTCTTTTTTCTTTTTCTTTTTCTTGTTCTTATAAGCGTTTTTTTAAGAACTAGTTTCATGGGCAGGGCTACACAGACCTGAAATATCTACTCCTGTGATATCCTGGACCATCACCTGGAGGGCGTCCGAACTCAGGGTAGAGATGTTTACTGAAGTAGGAGCTTGAGCCGAAGAAGTGACATCCGAGTCAACAGATGAGTCTTCCGAGTTATTGGCATCCACCTTATCGTCTTTGGTAATTTGTCCTGAAGTTGAGGTTGCGTTTGATGAAGTACGCAAGATAGTCTTCAACTCTGAGAATTGATCCGACATGGAATATATCATCCTGAGAAGCACTAAATCAGATATGGTATCAGTTAAGTAATATGTGGGAGCTTCTGTAAACAATAACTAAAACAGGTGTAACTCGAGCAAATGCCCCAATAATGCATTTTTCAACACATTTATCATATCAATCAAGGAACTTGCTATTTGGGCTTCTCTCTACCCAGTCCTTTACGCCTCTCTCTCTATTCATCCCTTGTTGGGCCTCTCTCCAGGTGAGGATCACATAAATATACAGAGCTCTCTTCTACACAAGGGATCTCATGCTTGATACATCAATCTTAAAAAGCTCTTTAAGAATAAAAAAAATGTTTGGTGCTCCCTTGCTTCTACACAAGCAAGTTCTTGAGACCAAATGTATTGATACACCTGATTTAGTCAATTAAAAATAAATAAAGTAACTTATCTTAGGTTGGTCTAGGAGATCTAACATATTACCTATCCGGTACATTCTAGGATCATAAACAAATCTGTTTCTTCCCTTGCAGTAAGTTAGGCATACACTAGAAGTCTAGAACCTTTGAGTTTGGTGCAACAATAACATATGAAGGTACATGGGAGAAAATCCGACACAAAATAACTAACCCTCGATCTTTCCAAAAATAAAATGGAAAGTGGACACTCATTGTGGGGGCGAAGGGAGTATTTTGGTAGAGACACACAAATGATGGTTTCAGCATGTAAGATATGCAAAAGCAATCGTAAGAAAGTCAAATCAATAACACAGAGTTACATATGGACACTACCTTTTCAATGAGACCTGCAGTTTTTTAACTCTTTTCTCAGTTTCCTTTAACTTTTTGCGTCTTTTCTCACTTGTTTCGTGAGCTTCTGCATACTTTCTGTCTAACTCATCAGCTCTTTGCCTCTCCTCATCCAACAAGGCCTGTTGAACATATTATGTTAAATGTGGCTGAAATTGGCTGAAATTTTAAGGTATAAATGGGCACTCAATGAAGAATAATGAAATGACTCATTTGGTTCTACAATTATACTTTTTTCCAGGTAATACTGATATGGCAAATACCCCATTACATAGCGACCAAAGATGTATGGTGTAGAATCAGCATTACCTTCAAATTTCTATTTTCTGCTGTTAAAGATCTGATCTTGGCAACATCATCACTTGTCTGCTCTTCGATAACAGAACATGTCTCTTGAATCGCCTTCACAGTCGCATATTCATTGTGAAGCAACGTATTCGCTTCCGCCTCCAGTTCCTTGACCAGCAGCACATCCGTTTCAGGAACACTGTTTTCCTCCAACTCCGTATTTTGTTCTTCTGCCTTTTCCGGTTCTGGAGGCTGAGCACATAATTATGAATAAAAGTTAGTGGCCTTACATATCAAAACAATACAAATTTCATTGTAGCGAATGTTTCGATCATATTAATATGGGGAAACTACAAAAACATACCTCTCAATGACCTTTTATCACAAAACCTTCCCCGCCGTCACCTTCGTTACCATGTACATACCTTGTAGAAGGTCAATACCCCACAAACTACATGTTTCCGTTAAAAATCTAAATGGAATCAGTTTTTAAATTTAAAATGACTATCTTGCCCTTGTTCTCCCCTTTTCTTCCTCTTCGGTGTGTGTGGGTGTGCGAGGCCTGAGAGATTGCCCCAATAGCTTTTATGTGCGAAGCCGACTCTGCATCTCTCTGCGCCACTTACGACCCCGATATCCGCTGCAACTCGCTGGCGAGCCGCCATCACAGGGTGCCAATCACGCCCATTCCAGGGTGCCTCTATGGGGCCGCAAACTGAGGCAAGCACCATGGAGGGTGCTTCGTCTGATACAGAGG
Source organism: Erodium moschatum (assembly GCA_036897745.1). Classification (NCBI taxonomy): domain Eukaryota; kingdom Viridiplantae; phylum Streptophyta; class Magnoliopsida; order Geraniales; family Geraniaceae; genus Erodium; species Erodium moschatum. The sequence goes on from JAYMSV010000029.1 coordinate 10,293, forward strand.
ATGTGTTTTGGGGCCAAGATGAAGATGACGAAGACGAGGCAGCTTCCTGGTTGTTGCTCAAGAGTAATCACCGGAACAATTGCTTATAGTTTGAGGATTAGTACTTGGACCTTGTGGATTATACTGATCAGAACCAGTTTACCCACCACCACCACCAGCAACAACAGTACTATGTTCCTCAGAAGAACTATGTTGGTGGTGACAGTGTCGTGCTGATCCAGCCTAAAGAGCAGCTGCATCAAGTTTGTTGCAAGTGTGTACTTATCTTGAGGACCAAGACTGTGCATCTGCTTATTAGATTGGACAGGCTTGATTGGTTGCACTTCAACATTTGGTGGTTAATTAATTTGTTGACCTTATGTCTCATAATCAATACAATTAGGTGACTCAAGTGTTTGTTGATCCAATGTTTATAATCAACATTTGGTGGTTAATTAGTTTGTTGATCCAATGTTTCATAATCAAATTACAAGCCAACACTATCATGTTCCATCCCCTTTCAGACACCAACTTATAGTTATAGCTCAAATGTTCACATTTGACATAACCTCAAAACCATTTATAAGTTATGCTGAACATATATAGAATAGGAAGCCTCTGTTTTTGGCTCAATTACAGGTTAGTAAAAAATATATTTGAAGATAATAATGATCATATTGATCTGTGAATTAACCTCTGTGCATGAGAGATCGTTTCTGAAGTTGAACCACTATTGGATTGCCGGAAAACACTCCTCGGCTTCGGAAAATGCCACCGTTTTCCTTTCCCCTACTTCACGTCTGCTCCGTAGCCGGCGACGGAGGTGGATTCCGTTATGACAGCCACCGAACCTATCATCCGTCATTGTTTCAAGTAACTTTTGCTCTTAAATCTCACTTTCGGTGTGTACTTACCCTCGGAGCTATAAATTTGGGGGTATCATTTTGGCTTCTGTTAAGCTATTATTAGCAAAACTATGTTACTTTGGTCAAAGATCAAGGCTCTATTCAGACCTAACAGCTTTTCTTTCAATTCCACCGTACCAGTAACCAATTTACTATTATTATTATTTTGGCTTATGTAAGCACGTAGCAGATTTTTGACAAATCTTAAACTATCAAGTATCTATTTCTTCCATGGAAATTGTAGTATCAGAGTCTGCAATGGTTATGGTCCGGAGAATTTGGGGAGGAAGAAGAAAAGGAGAGAGTAGGGGGTAAGTTGGTCATTTTAATTTTAAAACGGATTCTGTTTGGATTTCTAATGGAAACTCGTAGTTTGTGGGATATTGACCTTCTACTAGGCATGCATATGGTAATAAAGGTGATGGCAGGTAAGTTTTTGAGATAAAAGGTCATTAGGGGTATGTTTTTGTAGTTTCCCCTGATAATATTGTTATCGAAACCATCATCCAAGCTATTCATGGGCAAGGTTAATTTCATCAATATCATCGTAGGCGACCAGTATATTGAGTCAACATATGACATTGTTAGAGCAGGAATGAATTTAGGCAGTTTCCTACCTAGTCGAGGTTAACATCATCATAGCTATGGCAACCTCCTGCTCTAACAATGTCATATTGAGTCAAAATATGACATACACACTCAAACCTCTATACAGCAACAGATTCTTATTTATTTATATTTTCCCTTTCCCAACCCGCCCCAAGCAGGTGACAAGCCTGGGTTTGAACACTAGACTGAGTGCTCTCTTGACCACTAGGGCAAGCCCAGGTGGGCAGCCACAGATTCTTGACCGCAAGTTAGAAATCAAACCCAAGCATTGAGAAAAGCAAATTGTTATTTTTTCAACATGTATATGTTTCTCAAACATCAAAGCTAATTTATTACCAGGACTAGTCATCCTCATATCTCATTCCAATAAACAAATGTTCTCTATGTCTGTTACTCTGCATTTTGTGATCATCTGTTATTCTGCATATAAATCAGACTAATGAATGTTCTAATTCTTCTTAAACCCTCCCATCTTGACCTCACTAACTGTACTCTTAACTTGGGGTCATCGACGCTAAGACGTGGATAACCATGAATAGCCAGTGTTATTGCTCATAGCTCTGGTGCACTTCTCCTGGCCCCTGGATTGGCAATGCCACATCCAGGCCACTAATGATTTCCTATTGGCTTACATTCTGTTTGAGGAACCTACCATACAAACACACCTGTCACTTAGCCCATTAGCGTTATGTTTCTAGAAAACTCTGCTTTGGCTTTAAAATGTTGACTAGCAAATTTCCACTTCCAACATGTTTCGTCATAACATGATGCTTCAACAACTTTATATTTTCAATTAGAATGGAAAACTTTCTGTTACCATCATACACATAATAAGATTGTTCATTTGAAGTTGTACATGGTAGTACTGTTCTGCTAAGGCCTCTATAATTTTCAGAAACAACCAACTCTCACAATGTCATCTATACCCACTATATATCTCACTATTATACATTATCAGTGTTACTTTCAGAGTTTCACAGATGGGAAACTAAAGAACAGGATTGTCCCAGCATGACTTATAAAATAATAACCTTACTATGTGTGCCTGATGGAAACATAGTAATAACATTGTAGTGGTAAAAGTAAAAAAGCAGGGCAAAGTTGGAAAGTGCATAATAAGAAGTTAAAAAGAGGAATGTGGTTAGCACATACCCAGGTTGAATACCGAAGCCCCTTTTGTCTCTTCCAACGGCATTGCAGAAAATGTGTTGCTCTCCGTAGGTTCTTATAGTATGAAAAGGCAGTATAACCACGCCAATAGGCCTGTATACATTTTATTAAATAATTATCATTAATAACCATAATTCTTGGGGAACTTGGAAACGAATGAAACAAGTATTAACCTGTATGATCTTTGCTGCTTTTGATCGGGTTCTTATTCTGAATTCAATACGATCGGTCATTCCCCGCAAGCCTGCCTGCACGATAATTGCGGAGGCCTTTACATCATCATAATTCCTTTTGGCCTGTAGTCTGCGGTAATTCTTCTGAATGTTGATACTGGCTTTCTCCCTCCTCATCTGCATACGCTTTTTGCGAGCCACTTTTCCTGAAGTCATGAGAAAATGCCAACATTAAAATAAGAAAATTTAACATTACCAGCCAACTAAAGCTAAAGTCCCAGTGGAACAATTATAGACAGGGTTTGAGAGGGTCAAATTGCTAATAAAACCTTCCAACCAAAAGCATCACCTGGAAATTCCATTGATACTTCCTAAATATGTACTCACTCCGCCACAAAATAAGTGCCTAGTTTGATCATTTGACTTTTTCAAACCCACTACTCAAGTTGTTATAAATAATTCATGGAAGCATATGGTTGGTAATCCATGCTTAATTAACCAACTAAAATGGAAAGTGAACACTTATATTGGGACGGAGTAGTACATATCTAGGTAGAAGGCTTCATGTTTTTCACTAGACTCACCTCTCCAATTGGTTTGCACAAGGATAGAAGCCTTCCGCATAAGAATAAACTGTTTTCGAGAAGCATTAGTTTTAAATAGCCCCAGAATAATCTGTGCTGAGCTTCTAACTACTCTTGATTTCCTTGCATCTAACTCAGCCATTTGAGCAGGTCTCAAGAATACCTTTGTTTTACCTATCTGCAAAACCAGATAGGGATCATATTTTTATAGCAACTTCAATAGTACATCAGTGTACTAAAAAACGCTTCCTGCAGTATAGTAAATACAAGGTGTGACCTCCACATATTTATGTCAATACATCTGAGTACCTGAACTACCAGAGATATTTTATCAAGAAAAGATTAATCAGAGATTACAGTTGTATAGTTTTGGCATTACCCGATACCCTGAAATCTCCAGACTGTCCAGAACGCATTTACAATTCACTTTATCTTCAGAGCTGCTCACAGATGCAGTTATGTCACATGAAAAGAGAATTTTACGCATAAGATCAGAGAAAGCTGACAAGAACTTTTTTTATCATAAAATAAAAAATGCATTCAAAAATCGGAGTGGGTTCCGAGAAGGAAACCACAAACCAACAACAGAATCCAACAAAGGTCCAACTGGCCAAAACAGGCAAAATGACAACAAAGAAACAGCCGCACCGCCCCGAAGGGGTGAATAAACCCGCCCAAGTCTCCTGACGCCGAACTAGTGAATAGTGCCACAAGAGACCACAGAAGGCGGACCCTCCGGTCTCAAAGAGACTGAGCAGAACGCACCCCTCCACTACCCAGGAGGTAGTAGAACGACCCTAAAAGTGACTCCTGAACAAGCACTCACAGTACTCGGCAAAAAGGAGGAAAAAAGGCGGGTCAAAGGAGAAAGAAGAAAGAAGGGAGAGCTCAAGGAAGCTGACAAGAACTAGAGATCCAAGTAAAAGATATTTATATCAAGCATTTTCTTTAGTTTGTTTTGAATTTACCTCTCTTGTATGATGTCCTTAGCTAGAACGGCAAAACGATTTAGGAATTCCTCAAAGGTCATTCGAGAAGGAAATCCACCACATTTGATTTTAATTGCCTCTAGAACACCCTACACAGAACAATCTGCATAATTTGCACAGACATCAAGTGATAATGGATAATAGTATAAAACAATATTTTACTTACACTAGAGCGTAGTTGTTGCAATACACTGAAATTCTCATATATGCCAGGTTTCAACAGAGAGTTTGGCTTCACACATCTAATGTAGTGAGGTTTCGTAGAATTAAGTGTATCCATCAATTGTTGTAGTTGTTGCTGCATCAATTAGGTCAGAACAACAGGTTTTACCATTTCATAGTAGTATGGAATTAAATTGTTGATGACGTGTGGCATGGCTCAATTAAAAAAGTTAGCTTTTAGTAAATGTAACTTATGAGGTAAAATCCACCATGTAGAAATACGAATGATGGCAGATAAGATACCTTAAAACGAGAACCAATAGATGAAAACTTTGATGTTTTAGGTGCCTCCACAATTGGAGGGAAAAGGCCTGCTACAAAAGAACATTTGGAAGCACTCAACAAAGCTTGATGTTCAGGAACAACATAGTCTTTGTTTTTGTCTAAAAATAGATCAGATTGATATCGAACCTGAAAAGATGCGCATCAAATAATGATGCTTAAAGGCAATGGAAATCAACATTAGAAAGTAATAAATATATGGTAAAATACAGGAACAAGGCCACACCTCTCCTGCATAATGAACAATGGTAAAATCTGAACGAGTCAATTTTGGCCTGATGAAGCGCTTATGTTTATTGAATGTTTGATAAAGCTTGTCTGCAAATGTTTCATGCGTTGACTTCGGAAACATACTGTAAAGAGAAAATGTTTGTGGAAATAAAATAAAGGCAAGTATGATGCATTTCCAAATCATATTGCAAGGAAAATAAAGGATACATGCATAAAATACAGCAAGGGAGATATTAGCATACCATGCTTCATCAAGCAAGGAAATGATCCCTCCAGGTCTCTGCAAAAGTACTATGTATTAGAGACCTGTGAAAGACAATTAATTCAGCAGATTGTGTACTAAGAGTTGGAGTGCTAGATAAGCAATAAAGGAGGACACTGAAACAAGACCAGGATATTGAATCTTCACAAGGCAGTCAGATACTGTCCAGAATTGTGTCAAATATTGCCATTGCTAGCAAAAGATAATCACTTCATTTCAGGAAACTAAACCAAGTAACATCAGTTGAACAGCCATTATTGTTCACATAAATAAACACTCGCACCTTACAAGCAGAGATCTATTCCAGCAGAAGATAATAAGCATAGAACTAGTGCATATGGGTATATCTTTTTCCAAATCCCACTCATGGTTTACCATCTCAAATCCTGGTTTATGATCTCTAAGCTATATCAAATATATCTAAACCAAATCCATGTAATGGCATGCTTAATGGAGAGGGGTTAAATTAAGAAAGACCTTCCATGCTAAAATAAACCATAGTAATGCCAAGATATACAAATTGCAGGCCATTTATTGTTTATTCAATAGTGTGGTTTAGAGAATTGAATCTTCAAGCTTAGCAAGCTAGATTCTTATTCATCTCATAAGTCATTGTTCTATTTGGTACTGTAATTAGAAGACTAACATTAAACAAAATAAGACAGGGATCAGAACCTTCTCAATAAGATCCAGGATGTCTTTATTATCAACAAAATCTATGTAGCTCCAACTAATCTCCTCTTTCGTATACTCCTCTTGGTCCATCTTGAACACATGCTGAAATCCATAACAACATTCAGATTATATGATGAAAAATAGAGTAAAATTTGAACATGTAAAATATCACTAACCTCATACCTGGTTGAAATGTTGTTGCAGCTTTTCATTTGTGAAATTTATACAAAATTGCTCAAAACTGCAAGATATACAAAATTTAGCAGTAAGGATAACAAAGTAAAATAAAGAAACAACTAAACTCAAGTTACTCAACGTAAGGCCAGATGTTATACTCATCAATCTTACCAATAACCTGTTAGTCTGATAGGATTACCAAGTTACCTCAACATATGGGATAAGGAAATCCACCCTTGGCAAGTTTAGGTGACAGAGAGCATTGGACCTTTAATCATGCATGTAATTACTGTCACAGACACATGGTTATGTAATCAAGCATTACCTATTGTTTTGAAAGCTTTCAAAACCATAGATGTCAAGGACCCCAATGAGACATGTTGACTTAGCATCTTGCCCGAGGGAGAGATTGATTTTATCCACCAACCTGGACATTCCAAAAAATAACACATCCTTCAAAGGATCCTTATCAATGAAAGAACGGGAACTTTGATATACATTGAATTACAAAACCTGATAATAACATTTCATGACGCTAGCCTCTTACCAATTGAACAAACGAGAATATATAGTCTTGGCCAAACCATCTCTACTAACTGTTGAACCAACGGGATCAAGACTTTTCTTGATACGTTCTCCTCGGGTGACCATAACACGATTAAGCAATGTATCTTCTAGTGGATCAAGTTCACACCTGGAAAAAAGGGATAAAATCAACACAGAAATGCATATAGAAAAAGTAAGAGAACCAAAAACATGATGGTGTTAAGGTTCTGATCAGACATGAGAAGCTCTGCTGTCATTTGCAGATGAAATTTGGATTTTTCATCTTTCAAAACTGATGAATCAACTTCTTCGTTCTTAGCAAAGTCAACGTTACCAAGATGAAGAATTGCTGCAACGATTCTGAAAATTGCATCCTGAGAGAAAGAGATAGGTCATTCCCAGTTCCATTGAAGAAAGTGGTTTGGCATTTGCAACAAATGTTAAGATACACAGTAAAGGCGAGACCTGATCTTGCTCACTTATTCCAACAATATCCATAGCTTTTCTGGTGGCAAGATATTCGCCAGCATCATTTACTCCAACCAGTTGATAGCAATTAGATTGGTTAAGGTAGTGAAATGAGTTAGGATTTCCTAACTTATATTTCTCAATATCCTGGTAGACACAAACTTATTAGCTATTTGTCATGACTATTTTTTCGTTGAAACTTAACAAAGAGACGTGCACTAAAATGAGTCATCGAGCTAAGATGGCTACCTCTGGTGGTGCTGCACAAACAAGATAAAAACAATGATAGTTGCGCTCAGGATCTGAGATTTGGCAAACACGAGATTTCTCTAGAAGATAAGTTCTGACGGCTGCCCCCGATATTCTTCCTTTCTCGTCAAATTGAATCTCAACAAATTTTCCAAAGCGGCTATGTCAACATATTCAAAAGATTTGTTAGGTGTGTGAATGTGGAAGCAGTATTCAATGTTTGACGCATGTACGTTAAAATTTGTGGTTCAGTCACAAATTAAATACAAAACAAAGATAATAACAATTATAGTACCACACAATGTCAAGGGAGGACTCAAAATATTTACCTGGAATTGTTATTTCTAACAGTTTTGGCATTGCCAAATGCTTCAAGAACTGGATTTGACTGCATAAGAAATGGTATAAAAGCTTCAGGTAGGTTTATGTAATAACTAGAAGAAAACAACTGTGGGGGGCATTAGGTGTCTTTCTGACATCATTTGTTATAATTAACCATTATTTTAACTTTCGCCTAAATCCTAAAATAGTCTTTTTCAGACAATATCTGAGCCTGTTTTCAGGATAAAACCAAGGCCTAGGACTACCTGAACTTCAGTCAACTGTATTATTCTGTAAGGTCTACAGCACTTCACAAGCTGAGCCTATGTGAGCTTTCTGGTAATTAGTAACGGGAAATTCTAGAAGATTATAAGAAAACCACATTACCAAATGTTTTTTACTTCCTCATTTCAATCTTTCTTGTCCTTGTATCACATATCAGAACAATATTCTAGAGAACAGAAATTCTACTCAACCTATTGCCCTTTATCCTGCCTGATTTCTATATAAAAAAAATGAGGATGCCCTCAATGAGGCTTATTACATGAATCCCACCAGCTGTTTCTCATAGTATGACATGGCCCTCAATGTATCATTATTCAGGGAAAATGTCTTTTACGGGAGTACAAGAATATGCAGTGAATTTGAAATATGTATAAATAGGTATACTAAAATGTTGTGGCTGGCAGTAAAGCTGATGAGTTTATTCTATTGCTAAGTAGGATTTTACAATTTTAGAAAAGACCAAAGACTCATCAATTTTCCAATTATATTGCTTGTTTAATTTTGTAATTAGATGCGCGCGAATAGTTAGATGCAATAGACTACCCTTTTCTTTTCTCTGGGCGATAGAGGTTTTGGATATAAAAAAATTAGCTGACGGTATCATCTTCTCATACTCATTATATGTAAAATCTTATGAAGTGAGATAATGACCATATAAACAATGTGAGTGGGAATGTTAACTAAAAATCACATCAATGGACTTGCTCATAAGTAAAACACACAACTTAAGGGGATAATCATATGCCACATGCCAAGGACACTTGCATTGATTTCCTTTTGTTGTTTAGGCTCTAGTATCAATTTGATAAACATAAAATAATATAATATCATGGTTGAAAAATTTGAAATCATTGTAGCCAAAGTTTCTTTTTATGTCACCTATACCATGTTTTCATCTTAAATGATGGGAACTTCAAGCCTCAAATACTTCTGACCAAAAGCAAACGTAAACCTCCCCATATTGTTAGTAGCTAATGTAAACTAGAAATAGCATTTAGTAATTTTTTTACTCTTTTTTTCTTTTTGTTGATAAATTTGATACTATCCAGCTTACTTCTAGAACTTTCTGTTCAACACTTCGTCCTTCGGACGGGGAGCGATTGCCACCCAAATAAGCAAGGTAGCGCATAAGCATTTTGGTAGTTTCAGTCTTCCCAGCTCCACTCTCGCCACTGACCAAAATAGAATTGCTCTTATGTTCATTAATCATAGCCCTGGTTGAAATTCAAGCCATTTAGTATACTCGTTTGCACAAAAGCAATAGTTAGTTTGTAAAAGAAGTATATGATCACCTATATGCAGCCTCAGCAATTGCATAAACATGAGGGCTTATTTCTGCCAACGGTTTTCCCTTGTATCGTTCCATTATTTGGTCATCATACAGATGTGAGAGACTTTGGAAAGGATTGACAGCAATAAGAATGTTTCCAGTATAAGTCTGCCATGATGTCAAAAATATTAAAACAGAGGTGCACTAACTGCATCAAGTAATCGTGTACTCTCACAAGAGTGAACATTAACTGATTGAAGACTGAAGAAGAGGCTGATATTACATAGATTTCGTTGAGTTCATATCTTGCTGCCAAATTATGCAGGATTCCAGGCTCGTGCAAATATAATAGCCTAGTCATGTCCTCAACTCCACGAGAAGGAGCAGATGCATCTTTTAGATATAGTTTTGACAACTTTGCAGACACCTGGAAAATATAAAATTAAGAAAACATTAAAGATGGAAAACAAAAATACGAAATCAATATAAACTAAAATTTGATTCAGGAGGTTGGGTAAGCGGCAATGGAACTCGGAATTTGACATTTAAATATAGGAGTCTGATTTTTCAAGAATGAGATGATATATAATCTAAGGGGACAGCTATCATGCTGGTAAAGCCTCTTAGGAGTCGTGTAAAGATCTGCTATAAGGTGGAACCAGCCTTTCATCAAGGTTGGGGGTATTTGCATAAAGGGAAGACCATTCTGCAGCCCAACAATTGGATGATGGTGACATGAAGGTAAAATTCCCAAATATATATGTAAGCATGAGAGAGTGCTTCTTCTCAATCAGTGCAAAGTTTAAAAATAAAAGGAAGAAAGAATATGATTTGTTGCAAGATACTAACAAGGGTAGACCATAAACTCTTATGAAAATGATGCATTAAAAATTTAAACAGCTATGATGACAGTTTGACACCATATGCTTTTCCTTCTAGTAACAAGAAGAGGTTTGTAAATTTGTACATGGCAATGATTCATACACAAGAAGAAAAAGCCATCACCCAGCAGAAAAAAAAACTGTTCAAAGGGACCACAAAATTGAAATCTCTTTGTAATGAAAGGATGGAGCTGGTATATTGAATCTCAGTTTACCGTCTTCCCGTTAGTGGTTTCTATGTTAGCATCCTCTCCTTTAATGTCTATTACCATTCCGTCAATCCAAGCTACATCTGAATCTTGGACCCATACGTCAGAGCCAACATCAATACTGTCTGTGCCTTGCTGCGGTTAAAATTAATGATATTATGAGAGTTGTACGGATCAGAATACTGAAAATAGGATTACACATCTAAAACTAAAAGAAAGGAAAGGAATGAAAAAACGATAACTCCCATCAGCAACAAAATAAAGACGTGCTCAGCTTGGCACTAATGTTCAATTAATTCAAAGCTATGAGAATTTTTCATAGTTTAGCTCCCAATTTTGCATAGCACAAACACTATGCCAGTGCCTAAAATACCAAACAATATCCGGTAATCTGCAGATACCAATTGTGAGAGAAATTATACATGTTTAAACTAATATACGGCGATATCAAAAATGTCTAAAGATCAATTAAAATATTTAGGGCATTAATATCTTTGACATGCATCATCAAGTTATGATTTTGTTTATTTGTTTTGTTTTACCCAATACACTTTGGATGTCATGTATAAATTAGTCGTGTGACATAATTCATGAGCATACACATTGGACTCAACTTAACTTCAAACCAATCTGGGTTCAGCTGCATGAATTATTTAGGGCAATTTCATTACCACATTTGTATGTGTATCATGTGGAGTCACTTGATCATCCCACATTTACTATTGAACTAAAATCTACTTTGTTCATAACACACTCCAAAACCTTTTGCCCTTTTCTAGTAATATATTTTAAAATGTCCATATCAGACTTATATTCTGATAATCACATCATGAACAAGCTAGGGTTTGTCGTAGATATGAAATCAAACACAATGTGAGCAAAACATAGACGATTAACATGTAATAGCTAGCTTACCATTCTAGTTCTCGATTAGTTGCGGACTCACACAAACCGCCAGCAATTTTGCACCCAATGTTGAGGCTATTTTGCGCTAGGTCTCATCAGCGGTGCAATTCCGGCATCAACTTGCCGAGAAGATGAAATGCAGGAAAAGTGTCAATGAGTTGGGGCAATGGAGACGGCGAAAAAAAAATTGTGAAGAAAAATGGGGTGTGGTCTTCTTCTTCTCCGTTTGGGTACGATTTTGGCATGGTTATGAGATGTGTGGGTGGCATTCTTCGGTCACGCTTCGATTTCGCCATGTTTGTAGAGATTTGCTTGGCTCTCCCTCTCTTCGCCGCTAATCGCTCAGGGCTCTCTCATTTCTGACGGCGTTTTATTTAAAATGTCGTTCCAATTTCTACATTTTAATGTTGAAAAGAAAAAGATTTAGTTACTTACAAGTTCCAACTTTTAGTCGGGGAAAATGAAGTAATTATCTCGCTTTAGAGCATCTCCAATGACAATAGTTTATGTAGTTGTTTCGGCACATTTTGAGTTTCTCTCTCCTCCAAACAACTAGCCCTCCAATGGTAAACAACTACTAGTTGTTTTGAGTGGTTGTTTGCACTTTTGGTATTTACAAAACACTATATACAAACGGATTTGTGGGGTACGGCCTCCGCTCATACTCAACAATCATGTTGTGCAGGATAATGCAAGTAGTCAATACTCATGATCACTACGAGCGAGTTCTCATCCCACATTCGGCTCGGACGAGTAACGATATGAAAGCGAGCTTGTAGAACTCCAAATGCTCGTTCGATATCCTTCTTACACGCTTCTTGGTGTTTAGCAAAACACTTTTGCTTTGCCGTTTGTGGAGTTGGTATTGTATTCACAAATGTAGGCCAAGACGGATAAATCCCATCGGTCAAGTAATAAGGGGTCGTGTATTCTCCGCCGTTGAGCTTAAACTTCACCGGTGGAGCGAAGCCTCAAACTGTCCTTAAATGTGAACGCTCGGTCTACTTCTTAGGGAGACATTCGCTGCATTTCAGCTAATGATGGAAATTGATTCATTGAGATAAGAAGATGGGAGATAATGGAGGTTTGAGAGAAGAAGTGTGGTTTGGGGTAAGGGTTAAAGTGTATTTATAGTGAATTTTAGTTTTTTTTTTTCAAAAATCTGCGCTGCCACGCGTCGCCTCCTGATTGGCCAACTGACTAGCCATTGGCGACATTAAATACGATGTAGTAGGAACGTCTAATGACATAGTGTGCTAAATGAAATAAATTTTCCATTCATAACATCGCAATGATGCACACAAAAAAAGGTAAGAAAAATAGACATTTTATTAGGGATCATTACAACTGACAACTCTAGTTTGTTAGTGGATTTCATATGCCTACGCAAATCTATCGAAATTACATATGACTATACTAACATATGCATAAATTAACAACGTATGGAGTGCTTGACGCATACGTGGATGGAGGGGAAAGGAGTGGGGACAAATATGTGGATTCCGGCAACATATATGAGGGGCATCTTATCTGACGACGGAGATGAGGGGGTTCTCCAGAAAAAAAAAATGGATTGGAGAATGAGTAAGAATGTGAGGGTTGGGGTGCACGAGGGAGCTGAGTTTGGGGAGCTAAGGTGGGCTCTACAAATTTGGCGTCATTCCAGATTTGCACATATAGCGAAGAGAAACCTCCAAAATTGAATTATGATTAGGAGATAATTTTTCTGTTATTGTGTGCTCTCTCCAGTGTCACAAGGCATGAGACAAAACCAATGAAAGAAAAGATAGAAAAGTGAATGTAATTGAAAGAGCCAGTTGTTTGAGTTTGAGAATCAACTTTTTTTTAACAATTAGTTTAACTGATAAAAATAAAATTAGATTTGTCTATTTTTAAAACAATTATTATAAAAATAGAATTATATATTTTTTAATTTAAAGTATTGGTCACAGACGTTGTGCAACCCAACGCTTAAAAACATATTTATGACACCTAAACGTTTGGTCACAAACTTTAGATTAGTAAAAATGAACGAAATATTTCATTCTGTTAGTCATTTGATCCATTTAACTGTTAAGTGTACAGTGAAATGTCGATTATGCTCTTACTCATTGAAACCTTATGAATTGTGCTAGGGAAATTACCTTATTACCCTCATTTGATTAAAAAAACTATAAATAATAAATAAAGGAAATAAATTAACTAAATAATTAAAAAAAATAGTCTTTCAACTCATATGCATAAGTTAATTCAAATGTAAAAGGGCAAATGGTCATTTCATGTTTTTCTAGTTAGTTTTTACTAACGGAAAGTTTGTAACCATAAGTTTATGTATTATAAATATGATTTTTAAACGTTGGATAGCACAACGTTTGTCACCAAACTTGGGGGTAAATTATTGTCTTTTCCCCTTTAAATTATATATATTTTAAAAATTAAAACCAGATTAAAAACAAATTTATACAATTTAAAGAAGATTTTATAAATTTATAAGTATTTATTTATGTGTATAAAATATTAATTCAAAGAGTATTTAATAAGTATTTGAAAAGAATTATGTTTAAATAAAACATGATATAGAAAATATCTGATTTTTTTTAGTTATTCTATATTTATGTACGAATAAGTAAAAAAGTTTGAATTGGGGTTTATGATGGGGGTTTGGTTGGAAGGACAGAGTTGATTAAATTTGATAACTAATTAGTGGTATTTTGGTCATTTTTATCAAAAATCTAATATAAGTGGATGAAAAAACCGATGGTGTTAATTTATGTATGAGTTAGTATAGTCATCTGTAATTTCGATAGATTAGCATAGTTATTCGAAATTTGTTAGCTCGTTAGAGTGATCATTTCTAACTATATTTTTTCTTTCTTTTCAGAATAGAAGAATGACCATTCTCCTCGATCATCGGTGCATGGATTTTCCTCTTATTGAATACAATAGATTTTTATCTAAGGTAGAAACTTAGAATTGATTCCAGACGTGTTAAATTAGTTTAGACTTTTACACATAAAACGGGGACAAAGCAAAGTTCAAAAATCCCACCAAATAAAAAAAGAAACACTTCATAGATCAAAATAAGATTCATTCATTCAAATAATTAAAAAACATTTTAACACAAAGAATTCAATGGAGAGAGTCGGCCTAGCTGCCATTGTTTTCAACGTCCGCGACGCAGCTTCCTCTCTGGTGCTCAGGCTCGACAACCCCTCTCCGGTGATGTGTCCCGGTCCCTTCCTCTCGCCTCCCTGATCTCAGCGACGATCCTTCCTCCTCTGGATCCATCGTCCCTTCCTACGTCGTCTCGGATCCCTTCCCCGGCTCAGCATCCACCGCCTTTAACTCCGTCATTGATGTATCCTCCGCCTTGGCCTCCACCGATGCCTCATCCTCATTTTTTTTCCGATTTGGAGACATTATGATCAATTGTTTCCTCTCTGTTTTATTTGTCTCTTTCCGCTTTGCAAGGTATAATAATACTGGAGATCGCGGGACACGGATGAGGATGAACGTCCCCCTCCTTGATCCAACTTCTCTTGGATGCCTCCTCGAGTATCTGGCATTCTTATCTCATAGAGTCTCCTTAGCGTGGCCGGCGAGCATTTGAGGCACCACATGAGACGCATGCACACCTGGGCTAGTCATCATTGGCATGATAGTTTTATGCATCTTATTGAAGTTTTCAGCTGCGATAAAAAGCATCCATGGTTATATAGATCTTGAGCGTTGGTACACCTGGTTACGAAGTACCAGACTTATGGGATATTTTATGTATTCGATACTTCGTGTCTTGCTTTATCAATGAATTTGATATCGTTCGATTAAAAAAATAAAGAAACATTTTAAAGTTGTCGAATGAATAAATGAATAGTCTCTTGTTTCTTTCCCTTTTCTCCCTTGCTTTCCAACAAATTCCACTTTATGATTCGCAATCATAACTTAACTTGAAAAGTTGTTGACAAGCAAAAATCTAAAACTTAAAAAAGAATTTTCAAATCAAGAATTTACAAAAAAAAAATCATGTTACAGTTAAGGTTCAGGCAAGCAAGATCATCATGCCGCTAAGCTCAACTATCCTTCATTGAGAAACATCAAGAGCTCTGAACCAAAGTTGTCCTGCTATTGCTAGCAACGACGGCCGGGAACATAAGTTGCAGGATTGCAGCCAATAGGGGTCACGGCACCGCGCTGCAACGACTGCATCGCCAGCCCGTTGTTCATCGCCCATTGCCATTGACCATTACTTCCTTTCAATGGCCTCATAGCTGCAAGTTGATGACACGACAAAAGCATGCAAAAAGCGATCACTATAGCTACCATCAAGAGCCTTTTGCTGGCACGAGAAAAACCCATAACTTGAACTCTAAAGAATATGAATCAGAAACTGAAGTATGGATCAATGCAAGTTTTGTGCAGACAAGGTTTGAAACAATTCAGGTTAGATATGTATGATGTGAGAAAGGTTTGGTTGATGGGAGAGAATGAGATGGTGCTAGCTTATTATATAGAGGTCAGAATGTCAATCCCATAAAAGTCTCCTATTTGACTGACTGATTTCATAGTTTGAGTTTGAATGTTGAATTGAACTTGAAACCTATGAGGTAGAAAGGATCAAATCAACAACACGGTTATGAAGAAGTGTATTGTTCTTCATGTCAGTGCATATGTAGGTTTAACAATTGGAGTCAACTCCCAAAACAACAAAGAAGTCCCCACTTTGGTTTCAGACATCAACAACACCCAACAAAACAATTCAGAAAAACATTGATTATGACCTAGTACTTGACAGCCAAGAAATAGTTTAGGCACATGAGTTCCATATCCAGCAGGAATTGAATATTCAGAAAAGATCGACCTCAGCACACACTTCATGATTTAATCAGAGGAAAGCTCACAAGAAAGACTACGGTAGATAACAAACCATTAATTAATCTTGAAGAAAGATTTTCATCAATTAGTCAATGAAAAGATACATCTCGCATCATCATCCTATTTCTATCCATAATTCTAAGGGGAAATGGATGGGATGTATATAAACACCACTTACAGATAATTATCATTTTGCGAGGCTGGCCACCAGTTTCTCCTTCAACTCCTCGGCGCTGCCAGCTTGAGCCTTTAT
Organism: Erodium moschatum; assembly: GCA_036897745.1. Classification (NCBI taxonomy): domain Eukaryota; kingdom Viridiplantae; phylum Streptophyta; class Magnoliopsida; order Geraniales; family Geraniaceae; genus Erodium; species Erodium moschatum. The sequence goes on from JAYMSV010000029.1 coordinate 26,811, forward strand.
CGAGAATGTATGGACTACCATGTTCTCATCTTCTGTGGTAACAGTAGAGTCTTGCGTGATGACTTGATGCTCCCTGAAAGCTTTAATGACTTCAAAAACCGGGTGGGTCTCCAGAGGACAGCTCACACTCACAACCGCATCCTCTTGTCGTTCATGAAAATCAATCTCTGGGACAGGTGGTGGGTTTTGTTTGTTGTTTACCATCTCTTTCTCGGTCTCCAGAACCCGGATCTTCATCTGAAGATCAGTGATGTAGGAAATGGCATCCCCAAGCAGAGAGGCCTTGTCCATCTTAGAGATGTTGGGTACTACAGCCCTTAAAGAATAGAATCTCTGGTTAAGCTTCTCCCGCCTCTGCCTTTCTGCTTCCACGTGATTCAAGGCTTCTTCTCTTCCATTGGCGGGCTTTCTCCCTCTTTTTCTGGGTTTCTGTTCATCAGTCTTAGGCAATGCATCTTCCTTGGACAGCTGAAAGCCAGGGTGTCTTGCAATTGTTTGCACGTCATAGGAGTCTAATGTAAAGCCTTGATCCTCTTCCACCTTTGGAGAAAAATTGATACTCATGGACCGAGATTTTGAACCACCAAGACTCAGTTCACGCCCAAAAATCTTTGGAAATACCTTTGCATGTGCATAATCAGACACACCAAACATTGTTCTGGCTTTGTCCATAGTGTTAGGTTCTTCTGGAATAGATCTCACTGAACCAAGCTCCACAACACCGAACTTCACAGGCAGGAACGCCACTGTTTGGAACCCAGCCATTCTTGCTAAAAACACTCTAGACTGGTAATGATTAGAACAAGTTACACCATCAGAAGCCCAAACTGATCTACCACTTTTCCTCGAATCCCAGAGAGTGTTCTGTGATTCAGATCGAAATATGAAATACATTGAGGTGAGGTAAAACATCTCCACATCCGACACCCTATCCAACTTTGCAGCATAACTATCCTCCTTTGACCCACCAAAACAAGCATGAAGCTTTAGAAGCACCCACTTCTTCACCTCCTCTTTCTTCTCCAAATTCCCACTCCCACCCGATTCCCGGGCTCTGACCTCACTGCCCTTCAGGTCCCGGCAGTGCCCGTCC
>JAYMSV010000030.1:0-27839 GCA_036897745.1 Erodium moschatum
TGGTATTGTTGTAGTTTATTTGAATAATGAAGGGCATTTTCGTCTTTTTAACAAAAAACTAACAGAATTTCTAACGATGATAAAAAAGTGATACCTAAATGTGTCACATGAAAAAATGTTAGATGAGGAGTTTATTTGATAAAGGCGTATACCTGGGTGGTGCTTTATGATATTTACCCTTATTATTAAATGTTATGAGATACGGATGTCATATGATGTTTGTTTTATATGCATGTTGTTTAAAATTACAGATTGAGAATTGTGTGATTTCAAATTTTTCATTTTTTTCGATGTGAGAATGGGACGGGGAATCTCCATTTCCCGCAGGACAGGGTCAACGTGGGACGCTATGAGAAACAGGGAGTAGAGTCTCTACCTCGAATCCGTCTCGTTGCCGTCCCTAGCTGAAAGATAGGTGGATACATGGAGGTAGGGTCAAACGTGCCATTTTTGTTCTTTTCGAATGAACAATAATGGCTGAGATACCTTACTCCTCAAGCAAGCTTCTCTCTTCTCTTCTACCATGATAAATAAATACTTTAAACTACCTACCCGACCTTATTGGAAGGATCTGACCCATTGACTAGACCCGACCCATATGAGCCTGTTCATCGGGCCTATTGTTTTTAGTTATGTAAAATCAAGTATATTTATCAAATAAAAAACCTTAATAGAATTTACACATAATTAAAAACGGTTTAATTTTTATTTACTCCCAAACTTGGGATTTCAATTTGAAAAAGAAGAACGTATCCGATCGAGAGAAGTCAATATTTATTCCATATAAAATAGGAGGAGGCAATTAAGTTGAGTCCAAAACTAGGTCATCAACAACACTCAGATCTCGGTGCAATTCCAATGGCAGCATTGGCTCAGGGATTGGCGGCTCTGTCTCCCTCTAATTCAGTCAGAAAGTTTCAGTTCCACTCTTGCAGAGGTTTCAGTTCTCGAAAATAAATCTAGGTTTTGCTTAATTAGAAATTTGTGTTAATATTTGTTTTGGTATCTGCTTTTGCAGTTGGGAGGAAATCGAGCTTTAGATCAGATGGGCTTGTGGCTCGAGAATCTTGCAGGACTGCAGTTAATCATGTTAATTTTTTGGGATAATTTCTGTGTGTTATCTTAAAACTTTAAGATTTTCAAATCACTATCCTAGTTTATATTTTTTTTTCTAGCCATCCTAATTGTTTCAAAATTATCCATTTTTGGGTATGAACTGTACTTAGTGATTTGGACAAAAAAAGTAACTAGAAAATTTTGAAACGTTATGGTAGTGAGGAAAAAAAAATACATGTTAAGGTAGTGATTTGAAAATTAAAATGTTTTAGAGTAATAAGCTGAAATTATCCCGTCCTTGTTTTTTTTGTATTTTTTTATTTGTTTGTAATTTCACGATTGGTTTTGGTTTGGGTTTTGAAAATTTCAGGGAAAGGCTTATGCTTCTGCACCATCAAAATCTAGGTACACTCTCATATCTCAACAATATTGTATTTAATTTGTAGGCATGTTCATCATGGGTTGGTTGGGTTTGGTGATTTTCTAAACCAAGTTGTCAAGAAATTGGTACAAGTTGATAGTAAAAAAAAAAAAAAAGAACTGGATCATTAGAAATATAATTAAGTACAAATTAGATGGTCTCTGTTCATTGCTAAAATATTGCTTTGTTAACTAATTAGATAAGACTTTTGCAGTTTTACTTGCTTTGTTACTTGGTTATTCCATGGGTGAACATATATAAACCCAATGAGACCTTATAGGTCAAACTCTAATGTAATTTATATATTTATGTATTTGCTTTAATGTCTTAACATTAAATTTAAATGTTATTTCATAAATTTTGGTATTTTTTTATTTGAAAAAAATTGATGTTATATATATCACATCATAACTCGAACGTGTGATGCACACGAGATCACAGTGAGACCTTATAGGTCATATATAAACCCAATATGACCTATAAGACCATGAGACTTTATAGATCAAAATCTATGTGATTTACATATATATTTATTCACTTCATGTTGTAACAAAATTAAATTTTTATTTTATATTTTTCGGTACTTATTTATAAGAAAATATTAATATGTATATCGTCATCATGACTCAACTGTGATTCACGCATGATCAAAAACCTGGTTATTTGAACAATTAGGTTTTGTTAATTCGGGTATTAATTCTTGAAGGGGTACTCTTGTTTGTTATCATTATGCTTTTTTATTAATGTTTCATAGGGTACTCCTATACTTTTGTGGAGAGATGGAATTAGGGCAGGTTCGGGGTCCGTGTCATATCACAGCCCTCGTCCCGTCCCCGCGTTGACCTGGTCTGTTTTTGTTCCGTTGGGGACGGAGATTTTTCGTTCCGAATAAAAACGTAATTCTTAAAAATTACAACATATCTTGCTTTTGATCGAATTGAGTAAACAATCTAATTCTTACCTAACCATCACACAAAATAGAAGGTTATTAGAACTAAGTATTAGATATTTGAGAAATAAGTAAAAAAAAAAAAAACTAAAAATACTATATATATTCAGATTCACCACCATTTACGAAGTGAACCTGCGAATCCCGAATGTGGAATGTGAGATTTGCGGATTTGATTAGTGAAAATTGCATCCCAGTTTGTGAATTTTTTTGTAGGGTTTCGCCAACTTGATTAATTTAATCGTTCATGTTTCGCCGGTTTGATTATTGCGTTTAGTACATAGTTAAAAAATTTCATGGGATTTTGATTGAGTAGCATCATGTACATTCCATATTCTGGATTGTAGGTTCTCACAATATTCCAAGTAGAGTGCTTTTGTGTTTGTTTTGGTATATGATTAAATATGACTTTTGCATGCATGCAGTACTAATCGCGAGGTGTTTCTATTCGAAGCCTTACGAGAAGGGTTAGAAGAAGAAATGGAGAGAGATCCCCGAGTATGTGTAATGGGGGAGGATGTGGGGCACTACGGAGGTTCATACAAGGTGACAAAAGGGTTGGCCACCAAGTTCGGCGATCTGAGGGTCCTGGACACCCCTATCGCCGAGAATTCCTTCACCGGCATGGGCATCGGAGCCGCCATGACCGGGCTCAGGCCGGTCATCGAGGGCATGAACATGGGCTTCCTCCTCCTGGCCTTCAACCAGATCTCCAACAACTGCGGCATGCTCCACTACACCTCCGGCGGCCAGTTCACCATCCCCATCGTGATCCGTGGGCCCGGCGGAGTGGGCCGGAACCTTGGGCCCGAGCACTCCCAGCGCCTGGAGTCCTACCTCCAGTCCATCCCGGGGATCCAAATGGTGGCGTGCTCGACTCCGCACAACGCCAAGGGCCTGATCAAGGCCGCTATCAGAAGCGAGAACCCGGTGATACTTTTCGAGCACGTGCTGCTCTACAACTTCAGGGGCAAGGTCCCCGACGGCGAGTGCGTCTGTTCGCTGGAGGAAGCGGAGGTGGTCAGGCCTGGCGAGCACGTGACCTTGTTGACCTACTCGCGGATGAGGTATCACGTGATGCGGGCCGCGAGCAGGCTGGTGGAGAAGGGGTGTGACCCGGAGGTGATTGACATCAGGTCGCTGAAGCCGTTCGATCTCCACACGATCGGGGAGTCGGTCAAGAAGACGCATCGTGTGGTGATCGTGGAGGAGTGCATGCGGACGGGAGGGATTGGTGCTAGTTTGAGCGTCGCGATCAATGAGAATTTTCACGATTATTTGGATGCTCCGGTTATGTGTTTGTCCTCGCAGGACGTGCCCACCCCGTATGCGGGGACATTGGAGGAGTGGACTGTGGTTCAGCCGTCGCAGATTGTTGCTGCGGTGGAACACATTTGCAACCTGCTCTAGCTTAAGCTTGGCTACTTTCCTTTTTCTACTTTCAATAAAGATATTTTATGTAATTCTCTATATATTTCTTCTTTTATTTTTTATAAAGTCCTATAAGGTTTAGAAACGGGACTACACGATATCCAATATAGGCATTTCATCAAATTAGAAACCACATCCGGCACCATAGTCATCCACTGAGAGAGCCAGCTCCATTGGCTTTTCACCTTCAACTCCTTATGAAACCAATACAACTCTACTGCTATCACCTAATACTAAAAGTATATCTCTCAATGTACAAGCTCACAATATCACTCATCTATTGGTCTCCCTTCATTTTATCAACAATATTTAATGGATATCATAAAATATTATCTCCACATTTTCTTTTGAAATATCTCTCCATTAATATAATAACTTTGTAAAGAAATAATTTCAAAATTCACTAAAAAAATGACGACCCAGGATAATATCTCATCATGAGGACATGACTCACCAAATTGGTTTCATCCACCACCAACCGCCACGCCTGTTTCCCCAGAAAACCACTTAAAAATTCTTGAGGTTCCGGACCCTCAAGCCCCTCTACACTTGGGCGACGTCACATGATCCCGCCACGCACCCAACTCTCCTGAAATCCAAATTCATGATTAAGAACGCTCTATCTATCCGACCCTATGTTTTACTCATATCAAGTTCTAACGCCATATATCCTACCCATTCACAGGTCTTCCGTTTCAAGTAATGTATGATCTCTTGTGATAAAAGTATGTTATCATGCCCCGACTTTTCATCTCCTCCTCTAGAAAAACGAACATGCACATCCCTCGCCCATCCCGCCCGGTGTACTCCCCTGCGTCTGGCTGTCGAAGCCACTCGTCAGCACCAGGACGACGCTCATGGCATCCAAACAGAACCCCTCAGCCTCCCTTCGCAGCTCGTCCAGGCCATGGCACCCGCACACAGCCATAGAAGCGCATGCGCACGACACCCCGACTCAGGGCGACCCGATACTGTCCCGAGAGGTTACCAGGTCGGGGCTCCCATTGACATCGGACCCAGATTTTGTGGATGTCGTTCAAGACCACCTCAGGGTCTTCTCACTAGAGGCAAACGACGAGGATGCAGCCCCTGAACTGTAGGGCAACGATGATGGAATGTTTCCTCCAGGCGAGGGCGGGAAACAGTCCCGCTGGGAGCCATGAGTCGGTTTCGGAATTGGGGGTTAGGAGATTGGTGACCTACCCCTACGACTTTGGTAACTATGGCAACCATCCTTGCGTGGAAATCTGCCATGGAGTCTCGGCAAACATCGTCGCCGCTGCCCACCACTGTCTTCCATGCAGCGGCCATCAAAGGACAACGATTGAAGAACGATTGGAGATAGTCGGCAGGTGGGTTTGGGATCCGGGAGGTGGAAGGGTGGTAGAAGATGCATTCTTCCACAACATCCTAGCACAAGGAGGAAGAAAGGAGGGTACCACTGCAGGATCCCCTGGATTGACGTTTTCTGGTTCAATAAGGACCTTTCTGGTTCGTTATTTTGGTTATTAGATTGGTTTCGTTTGATGTGTTGTTTAGGTCGTTTGTGTTTCCTTTGGATTTCTCGCTTTAGCTTGAATAAGTTTGAAACTCTGGTAAGAGGTTATCCTCAGTTCGAGTCTACGATGAAAAGTAGTTTCTTTCCACGAGTCCATGAGAGCCGGACCGCCTACAAGATTCTCGGACAATATGCTGGTGCCCAGGGTATTTGACCCTATATTGTAATATCTGATATGCTTTAATGCACGCCTCTGTTTGCTCTTTCAAAAAAAACATCTTCTACGAGTCCATGAACCCGAAAAAATTACGGGGTCTCAAACATATTATAGTGTCCAGGACTACTGACCCGATTTATGTTATTATTTGGCATCATTAATAAAATCTTTTTGTCGTCTGTTCAAACAAAAAGTATTGGATCGATCTTTATGATAAATTAAAACAAAAAAAGACGGATTAAAGAAAATATAATAAAATTATAATAATTTAAAATGCATAATTTCCCTATAAAAGCTAGCCGAGAGCAGAAAGCAAGCATAAAAATCTGTTCTTGCGATAGTAGCCATGGCGGTTAACATGAAGGTTTCTCCTCCAATGTGCACTCGCATGGAAGATTTTGGTTATGTGAAGATGGCATTTCCTCTCAAGGACATTTCCTCTGCGCTGAGTATGGGTCTTCCTCTCAAAGAAGAGTGTCGAGTGCGTGGTGTGGGTTTTCTGAGGTTTGATCTCTTTTAGCTTCCATTTTTCATAGAAATCCAAGTTTGGTTCATCATTCCTGTTCATGATTTAGATTTATGTAACAGTCTATCGGCCAAGTTTGGTTCTGTGGATATGGGTCTCGTGGGTCTCGAACCATTTCCTCTTAAAACCATCTTTGCTAATGAAGAGGGTCGAGTAAATGATATGGGTTCTTTGATGTTTGATGTGTTTCGATTGTTCTTAGAACTTCCAATTTTTGTTCATTGTAGTCTGTCGTTCATGTTTTCGATTTATGTAACAGTGTATCGTCCCTCAAGTTTGGTTCTGTGGATATGGGTCTCGTGGGTCTCGAACCATTTCCTCTGAAATCCATCTTTGCTGATGAAGAGAGTCAAGTTCATGATATGGGTTCTTTGAGGTTTGATGTGTTTCGATTGTTCTTAGAACTCCCAATTTTTGTTCATTGTATTCGTGTTCATGATTTCGATTTATGTAACAGTGTATCGTCCCTCAAGTTTGGTTCTGTCGATATGGGTCTCGTGGGTCTCGCACCATTTCCTCTGAAATCCATCTTTGCTGGTCGAGTGCATGATAAGGGTTCTTTGAGGTTTGATCTTTATCTTTTTCGATTGTTCTTAGAACTCCCAATTTGGTTCATCAGTCTTGGTCCATGATTTCGATTATATGTTAACAGTTATGTGAAGATGGCTGCTGTTATGTACAAAGTCAGTGTCTCAGCTTTGGGTTCTACCAACGGGAGTGTAACTTTTTCCGATGGTAATATTAACTGCTGTTATGTACAAAGTCAGTGTCTCAGCTTCGATTTGACTTATAATCTAGCTTGGTCATTGAACAATCTTAATTGATGCAGGTGATGATTTGTACAAAGTTGTTCTTAAGGATGATCCATTTCATTCTGAGTACTTAGGTATTGTTGTTTGCTGTAAGTGCATTGTTCTGTACATATGGGATAAGTAATAGTTTTTGGATTTTCTTATCTAGTTGAAAAGGCTCTACTCGAGATATTTCCGCTTATGACTCATAGCAAGGCAAGAGGATTGTTCCACGAAGCCCGTGACAAAGGAGAGGCGCTTGTCATTATTACTTCAAAGGTATGATTTGAGTCAAGTTAAATTTTAAAGCATATATCTCAGTTCACAGTAGAATGCATTTACATGTTAGCTATCCATCTTAATTGACAGGAGGAGGCCATATTCTATCAGAACACGATGGTCAGCAAGGGATTAAACTCAGATTATCAGCCAATCAATTAGTGAGTGACTTCAGATGTGAAGGGTGTTAGTGGGTTTTAGTACTTCATTTGGATGTAATGTCAAAATGATGATCAACAGATGCTTACCTTGTACTCAACTGGTTTTGGTACAGTTTTGGTGCATGTATTTCAGAGTTCTATTACTGATACTTTGTGATCATTTGAATCAAATGATCTTTTTACTGTCTGCAACTTACTTTGGTGTTCAATCTTGTATTAAATGTTTTCGTTATGATTTCAATGTCGTCGGTCAGGATATATATATATTTGTATGTTTGCTTCATATCTTGTGTATATGAGGTGAAGTCAAAGCCAGATCCTTGACAAAGTTGGGGTATATATCTTTGACAGAGTTGTTCTGTTGGTTCTTCAATTTTGGATCTGGAAAAAGAAATCAATATTTATATCTTGATGCCTTTGATGTTTATATTGAATGTGGTCTTCCTTTTTATGCTTGCACCATCCATTATTTAAAGGTGTTGTTTCAGAAAAAACTAGTGGTTCATTTCTGTCAAACATTCAATGATTGAGGATCGGGAGGGAATTTGTATTACGGGTTTCAAGTGGTGTTTATTGGGGTCTTCCTTTTTGCTTGTGACTCAAGGCATTGGTTTAGGAGCTGGGTTGGAGTCTCCATTTTCTCTGGCTCTCTGTGGTGATCCATCTTATGGTGCAGGTCTTATGTGGGTGGTTGCTTGGGTCTCAAGACATCGGTTGGAAGCTGTTTTAGGGGTTCTTATTACACTCTTGTTGTAGAGGTTTTTAGCCTCGTCCTCGTCCTTTACTTCAAATGTGAAGATCTAATATACAAAAAAAAAGTGGGGTTTATTGTTTCCGTGGAGAGCTGCAGATTAAAATCAAAGATCATTGTAAAAAGGATGATTCCTGATTGATATGACATTTATAATTTTTTTGAAGGTCAGAACAATTTATAGGTTCAAGGGAGCTACTGTTTGTATTAATATAATTGTATCCTTATCACATTAACCTATTAACGCCAACTTTCATACAACAGTACCCCAAAAAATGAGTTAGTTAACATTCATCAACCATGACCTTGTTCCGGAGGGGCTTGTCCGCGCCCACTTCTTTGACCACCCCGTCCACGAACAGCTCGGCCACGTGTCACTGCCCTTCCACGTCCTCTAGGCAGCAAGGGTGGGGTCGCTCCAGCCTGTCTCAGCATAGCCCTCTGCCTGGCTCTTTCAGAAAGATTCACAATAGTTTTGGCAGGCGACACCGGTTTTGTCTCCTCAGCCTCTGCGGGGGCACTTGAACTGGCTTGTTTCTGGACAATGACATCTGCAGGAGCAGTTGATGTGCTCTCTCCTGCAATTGGAGTGATGTCCAAAACCTGTTCCTTTTCTACTGGAAAATGGTCATTACCGTCGTTTGGCTTATCAGAACCTTGGGTGGTCTCTTCAGTTACATTACTGTCGTCGGGGGCACTTACATATCCTTCTTGATTCTTGTCATCATTTACGGATTCATGAGAATTTGGTTCATCAAACTCTGCAATTGCATACACTGAGTCAACCCTAGTTGGTGAAGCCACAGGGATCGTTGCAGTTTCTTCCGTACTATCCATCAGTATAGGCATGCCTTCAACGGTTTCAAGATCAGCAACGTCAAAAATCATCTCCCCCTCTTCTTTTTCACTCTCAGATTCCATCAGTTGATTGTCTTGTTCAGCTTGATCTATCAAAACATCATCGACCATGTCCGTTTCATTTGGGGCATTATCTAGATTCTCATCCAGAACATTGGTTTGGTCGGTTTGAAACTCTTCTTGACTGGTGTGATCTAACTGGTGCGGTTCTTTTGGCTCCTCCGCTTTCTCTGTAGGCTCTGCCTCCTTCTCCGGTTCAATGACATCGTCATTGGGTCCTGGAGGTAAATCACCAACCATATCAGATGATTCTTCAATGGCTTGTAATGTAGCAGCATCTTGAGAGGCATCTGAGCTTTTGGACTTTTTCTGCACAGGTGCTTCAGCATCCCCACTGCTCTCTACTTGGGTGTTATGGTCTCCTTGTACTTCAGAAGTTGAAGCAGGACGTTTGCGAATCACCGGTTCTTGGGTCTGAGAAATCAGATTGCCTTGAGTTTGAGTGTCTTGAGAAGATGTGGGCTTCAAACTATTGGTGGATCCATCAGTCTCTGACATCTGTGTATCAACCTGTGGTTGCTCAGGCTTCACAAGACGAGGACGGACCAACCTCCTTGCAGTTTTACGAGTTTCTATACCAGTTTTGGGTAAAATAGGCGTCTTCTCATTATCTTGGAATGCTTTACCTCTCAAGGGACTAGTTGTGGTGGTAGCTGGTCCTGCACAAGATGCACTTTGAGGTGCTTGAGGAGGAACTGATCCACCTGCTCGAGGAATGAAATATAACAATTTTCAAACTTCAAAAGCCATGTAAAAAAACAATTAATATAATATTTGAAGACATGAAACAAGTGCAGCAACAAGATGAAAAGGCAAAGACAAGCACCTATATCAACTGCTAGAGTAGTATCTGCAGAAACAGCACGAGCTCCAAGCCCACTGGAAACCAAATTGCTTGCCTTTTCAAAGTTTTCAACAGCCAAGACATATGTGGCTGCAAGATCATCCAATGCACTCCCAGCTAGTAATTGAAGCACTGAAGTGCCCTGAGACAACTCAAATAGAAATAAAAGTTCATTGCTATACCATTAAAATAAGAGTGCAGAAAAAAAGTAGAAGGGGAAACTAAATTGTTACCTCAGGAAGATTGGCTTCAGCATGCTTGAGTTTTTCAAGATCTTCTGAAAGCTGCTTTATAGCCTGCCTATGCCTCTCTAATTCGTTTACATACTTTGTTTTCTCCTGAGATTAAAAAAATGTAAACAGAGCTTAAACGGTAATCAACAATGCAAAATCTAAAATAAACATTATTCTTCTGCCAATACAGAGAAATCCAATTTGTAGGTGCTATAAATCCACTGACAAATTCAACACACGTATGAATTATTACGATAGCAAAAGAAAATTAAAGGTGATTGTTTTGTCAAGTGCAAGTATGGAAAGCAAGCGTGTTTGTCACTGTCACTGACTACATTAATGACAGCATATATAAAGGGAAAAAACCAATTCATGATATAAGATAAGATTTTGGTTGTAGACCTGCTCAACATTGTTAAAGGAATTTTTAATCGCTTTTTCACTTTTCAAACGCCTTGCTTTCTCCATGCGACTGTCTTCCTTCTCTTTTCTCAACTCTTCTCTCTGCCTCTCCAGATGCTTTTCCAGAATCTAAGCGAAGAGTATAGTATAAATGTTAGGTTTACCAGTAGAAGTAAAAAGTCAATGAAGAAGGCTAAGATATTACTCTAAACACCTGTATTTTAGTGTCCTTCTCTTCCTTTTCTTTGATGGCCTGTTCACCCGTGATATCCCCCATGGACCTCTTCCCTGGATTAAGGGTCGAGAAAATAAAATTAGAACCTGAAATCTATAAAATGCCCATTAGGGCTTCTGAAAGACAGATGACCACCTTGTTTAGCGTCTTCCAACTGTTTTGCTAGAGCTTGATTCTCTCTTCTCATTTCTTCCTTCTCCTTTGACAAACTCTCACACCTCCTCTGAAGGAAGAAAATTGGCCAGGAACAAAAATCTTAAAATAATTTTGAAATGTTAACATAAACCGATAATATCACATATAATAGCTCAAATTAAAGGTTCTCTACAGAAAAAATAAGAAAGATTGCCTCCACCTTAAAACCAACCACCATCTTCCTTTGCTTCTCTATATCCGATTTGAGATTAGCCTGCATCAAAACAACAATGTAACCAACTGAATGTTGAATAAGGCAGTTAGTCACAAATTCTACACTGCAAGCGAGGAAAGGAGAAAAGAAAGTGTAGCAGGCAGCTTGTCACATTTCATACCTCTACTTGCAAAATATCAGTTATCCTTTTCTCCCTTTCAGTCAACTCCAATCTGCAGTTTGTAACATCGAGCTCCAATTGTGATATTGTGCCCTGCTTTCCAGAAACAACCTTCTTAAACTCCTCTATTTGAATCTCATTCTCTTTCAGCTTTTCCTGGTGTCAAAGAAAACACAAAATAAACAGTTAGTGAAAAGAACAATAAAGAGATGCCAATTCTTGTCGACAGGTCATGTTCACGTGACATTGAAGGTTGAGACACTGTTAGAAACAATTAAATTAGGGATTTAGTGTCCAAGTAAACTTAGGAGCTTGTTGCCTAGTTTGAGTCTTATTCTAGTGTAGGTCAATTCCTTATATAATGGGTGTCCTGTTGTACTAAATAATTTAACTATCAGTAAATTATACAGGTTCTCTTCTAGTTCCACACACAATATATGGGCCACCAAGAATATTACAACTTCATAATTGTGCTAAGATAGTGATGAACAAGAAAATGATCGGTAACAGGCATTAGCCTGATCGGTAACAGGTAAAAGTACAACTCCCACATTTAGAATGGGAACAAAAAATACATTTAAAAAACATGACAAACAAACTACATAGAAAGGGATCAAATAATAGCATACTTGGAGTAGTCTAACATCTTCTTTGATGTGATCATAATCTTCAGCACTAAAATTGCCACTTCTTGCAAGTACCTTCCATGAAGACATGAAATTAAGGAGTGCAATATAGACCATGTGAAAACAAAAGAATTTGAAAGGTGCAGTACCTCAGACACTCTCTGTTCCAGTTGATTTTTTTCCACCCTTAGCTTTTCAATCTCTTTCTTAGAAGCTTCCACCTCCATTTGTGTCTCCCTCAGTAAAATTTCAAGATTTTCATATTCAACCCTAGCTTTCTGAGCTAACTCACGCAATTTCTAGTATCAAAGCAGGATAAGCAACATCAGGTTTGGGTGCCCTTAACGAACAGAAAGATAAATACTAATTCATTGAAAACAACTTTTTTAATCCTAATCATACCAGACATTCATCAAAGTTGTGTTGGTTTTCTTCTCTAAGTTGCATATTGCTCTCACGCAGCAGGTTTATTTCTCTAACCTGCAAATGTAGTTTGACAATAGTGCACAGTAATGGGTAAGGAAATGATACTTGAAAGATACTAAACATGATTTTCAAAGAAAACAATATGACTGTATCAAAAAATCACCTGGAACTGCAATGACTTTATCTCTTCCTCTGTGAACAACATTGTTCTAGAATTAGACCGCTCAGCATTGAGTGAGGTCTGAGCTGTCTCTGCGGCCTTGAGAGCACTTTCAAGCTGCATTGTAATCAAAAGACACTCAAATATAGGAATTGTGCTTTTTGCATAAATATTGACCAACTCAGTATTAACCAGATCCAGAAAATAGAAATATTAATGTAAAAACAGTTATCTCGGATGTATGAGGGAATGTTTTTCAGAATTAACCAGAATTTGGACACCTATATTTGTGAGGAAAAAAAAAGATAATACAACTGGTTGGACAAAATAATGCATCCATGTGTGTGCATCAGTAATCAACAGTCAGCAAAGTTATGGAGTTAATATATCAGAGGAAATGTAACATCATTGGAAAAATACAAAAAAAAAAAAGCAGGGGCTCACAATATAGTGCCACAAAAGAAATTTAGGAATTACACCAAAATAATGCATCAAACATTAATACATTGTGTAGAGAAATTTGTATGTAAGAAAATCCAATAACTGTCTGGATTTAAATTCAAAGTTACGAAATAATCTACCTGTGTTTGTAAGCGCAGCTTCTCCTGTTTCAACAAAGAAATTTCTGTTTCTGCCTGTTCAAGATAAAGTATGGATTAGTATTGTTGAAGTGTCCCATATGGAAAGAATGTGATTTTCATGAACACTTGGTATACTAGTTGGGTTGGGCCCTCCATCTAGTAGCTTAAAGTTTTGGTTGGAATAGGTTTAGCGTGATATTTGAGCTTGGGTTGGTATTGTGTGTAACCTGTTTGTGCTTCCTCCTCATTCATATAATCTTGGCTAACGTGCGAGGCCCTTTGTGTTTACCGGCATGCACATGAGGGAGTGTGTTGAAGTGTCCCACATTAAAAAAAATTGGATTTTGCAACCACTTATATTAAGCTGTATATACTAGTTGAGCGCTCCACCTAAAAGCTTAAACTTTTGGTTTGTTGGATATCATCCGCTTATATTGAGAAGAGGAACAATGTTAATGGTGCTTACTATTTCCTTGGATCGACGGAGATAATTAATCACACTTTGTATGCCAGAATCAGAAGGTCCACCAGTACTGGAGCTAGAATGAGAAACTATAGAAGAACTATGATCCTTCTCAGCCAGTTGGATGTGCAAAGCTTCAAGTCGGCTGTGAAGAATCTTGTTCTGCAGAATGAAAGTGAAGGTTAGAAAATTTTTCTGCGGAAAGCTAAGGGAATACTTATTGTAATTAGAAATTGGATCAAAATCTCACAATAATAGATACGAATCTAAAATCATTTTAATTACAGCCAGCGAAAACAAAAAAGCTGACACACTTATCAACACAAGAATATAAATAATGGATCCACATCATCAACACTAACTTAGAAATTAAACAACAAATGTGAATATATTTGACATCCATACTTCACAACAAGTTCGTCGTGAATAGACAAACCAGCAATGCGTGCAGCTTGGCATAAAAAGAGAATAATGTTGGGAGCCTTTGAAACTATTCTAATCTGAAAAGGAATCCATTAGATGTGAGAGCCATGGAAAAAAATTATATCTCAAGAGGAGCAATCAAATTGAAACACACTACAATTGGCGAAGTGCGGACTCTTGCTTGGTCTTGCAGAACACCAAAAGAAGAAGTTCACTACTATTATGTAGTACTAAGCTAAATAATTTGCTATCTGAGTCCAATTAGATTCACGATTCTGCAAAAATAGTACAATAAATTAAATTACTGGCATGGTAAGAACCTGTTCGTTGATTTCTGTATACTTCTTCTCGGATGCATTCTTTAAATCTTCCAGCATAGTTTTCTCTATGTTCCACTTTGCCTTCAACTCATCCTAAAGTACAGTACAGAACAAAAAAAATCTATAAACCTTTGTCTAAAATTAGGGAAGTAATGGGACCTGACATATAAAAGGTTGCCTACAGATAAGCAAAACGTAAGAATAAACATGATTTCTACTGAACAATTTTCCAAGAAAATAAAAATGTTATTCTGATGAGTGATGGTTCCAGACAGAAAATTTGCAAACATAAGAAATAAAAAGAAGATAAAACTAAAGAAAATAGTTTCGTCAACACACAACTGATGGAATAATGGTCGTCCCAGCACGTGCTTACATTCTGGTTTTTGTGAAGGATAACATATTTTGAAGACCCTCAAGGAAGTAATGGATGTAATACCAAAATTTCCAATTCAGAAAGAGATTTATAATCTATGTACTTCCTACCAAGAAACAAACAGAAACTCTAAGGGAGAGGAAAAATAAAAAGAGGAGGGTAAATTATGTAAATGAAGTTACATTTTCAGCTTTTAGGGTATCTGCCAGTTTCCTCAACTCAGAAGCTTCCTGTTGCAGTGATGCTGAAGCTTGAGATGTTTTTGTCAATTCCTGAATCGTCTCGGACTGCAGGATAACCTGTGCAGAACATTTTTATTTGAGATCGTGTGACATCAACTGAACACGTTCACGTTTTTAAATTGATACAAGGAGCAGCTAATGAAAACTTATAGGTCTCAAATTGTTTAAAAAACAATAAGGATGAATACAGGTAACCTGTCTTTCATAATTTGCTTGAGAAGAACGCCATCTCTCATGTTCCTTCTGCAAATCATCTTTCTGTGCAGAAATTTGAAACTCCATTGCTTCCATTTTAGATCTATATGAATTTACAATGAATTAGAAAGAAAAAAAAAAAGCTAAATAAATAGTCACGCAACATAAACAGTATGGATCCTACATTGTCACTTCATTTTCTTGTTTAAGAGTTGCAATTTCAGCTAAGGCTGAAGTAAGAGCCTCATTCTTTCCAGAGGCAGCAGATATAACTTCCTCCGATTTCATGCTACAGTCATGTTCAAGTTCAGTAACCCTCTCTCTGAGTAAAAGAAGTTCAGCCTCCAATGATTTCTTTAGCCTGTCAGCCTTAACAATAGAGGGAAGAGCAGATAAATAGATATTATAATAAAATTATACAAACAAATAAACAGGGGGGCAGATAACTATAAAAGGCACCTCAATCTTGAAGTTTTCATGAGCGGACTCCATCTGCTTCAATGCAGCTTCGTTCACCTGTGCTATATCTTTATACTGCAAAGTAACATGGAACTGATCTCAATATTCTACTGAGAAAAAAAAAAACAAACACTTGAAGGGGCAGCAGCTACAAAACCTGCAGCATGTGATCCTTGGTAGCCTGTGCTTCCTCTTTCCATTTCTCCACTTCCTTCTTTGCAGCTTGCAGTTTTTCAACCACCTATATATACTCAAGCAAAATAAAATTAAACAGCAGGCACAAACTTCACTAACACATAGATTATGTTTATTTTGCAAGGGACAGTTCAGACAAATACATGCATCACATATGAGTGACTTCGTTCACACATGGCTGTGGATGTGATCTGAATATGGTAGTTGAATCCAGAGGGACTAAACTAGAACATTTTTAAATTCACCAATTCATGAGGACCCATTGTTATAATCTCACATCGAAAAGACGTGGATCATATCACATCCTGATAAACTATCTTGAGGCCTCCATCTATAAGGTTTAGCTTTTATGTGGGTGGCTTTTGCATGGTATCAGAGTTAAATGGTCTTCGACTTGTTGCCCCACAGTCTAACGAGCCATCCATCGATGCCACGTGCAGAGTCCCACATACTATGGATCCTCTCAAGCCGGCATGCATGCAAGGATAAAAGAGGGAAAGTCAATTTCCTCCACCTACAAGCTTGAGCTTTTAGGTGGCTTGCACTTTAACACTTATATGGTAGTTGAATTCAACAATGGGAATATACAGTAACATTCCCTTCGTGTATGATTCCTGCAGATAATAATGGCATTTGCCCTAGGGAAATAAAAACCGGATGCCAATACCAAGTTAAACAGATGGAGGTACTCGTAGTCTACGAATGACCATGTGAAACCCACCTCATTTGTTGAGAAAGGAGATGATACGGTGCCACTATCAACCTCAGCAACCTGAACAATTACAACAAAATTGTAAACCAACAATGTGAGAAAAAAATGCATAATTGGATGTATTCCAGCATTCTTTAGTGTGTCATAACTCCTTTTTTTTCCTTAGTCAATGTACCAACTGACTGAACGGACAGTTTGGCTTGCCATACGAACATAATTGGACATGGAAGCACTCAAAGAAACTCTAGATCAAATATTGCATATATACATCACTGTACTCTTTAAGAAAATAGCACTACAATAGAAAGTGTTGGACCAAGTGGTAAAGAGCTTGCTTATCGTTATCGGTAAGCAAGGTCGTAGGTTCAAACCTCTATACATGCTACATACAATTGCGTGAAACAAATAAAGGATACTAGCATTACACAGATACTAGAAACTGAAGTAGTGAAAGTTGCTTAAAACATTAAGATGATACCAAGCTGAATCTAACTTGAGCACAAAATTAACAGTAGTCACAATTATCTCAAGACTTTGACAAATTCATCTTCATACTGGCAAATGACAACTTACTCAAGTGTATCAGTCAGAGAGACTACAAAGAAGCTATTGGATATAATTTAAGACACCTACCAACACTGAGAGTACAAGCAAGAAGGGGGGAAGTTCCACTTCCACACAACTATCATAACAGAACTTGAGACTATATAATGCACCTCAAGAAGAAAAATAGAATTGAACCTTTAAATCTGCAGATTTGAACTTCTCCAAATCGGACAGTCTGGCCTGAGAATCGATACGAAACAAAAAAGCATAGTTAAATAACCAATTCAACCACATGTAGAGATAATAAATGAACAATAATCATCTCAACAAGAGACAGAGAAAGAGGGCATCGAATTCACCTCAGCAACACCAGCCCGAGTCTCAGCAGCTGCAACAGCTTGCAAGGCTTTAGACAATTCGTTCCCCATTTCTTCCACTTGTCTCATTGCATTTTTTAAAGTCTGTTCACGGTCAAGAGCGAGGTTTCGAGCATTGTCTCGTTCTTCCTGGAGCTCTTTCTTAGCCTCAGCCCATTCCCTCTGCAAAATAAACGTATTTTAGATAAATCCGCATTGTTTCTTCAGGTAGTGCAACATTAAGTGAAACTTCTATGTGGAATCAAAACCAACGTCTGGCCATCATGAAGATCTATAGGAGTTTCTCTAGTTATCTATAAAGCTGTCCTCTGAAAATAAATATGTACTATTACTGCTTCCTTTAGTAGTTCAAATTTAGTTATAGAAAGTTAGAACATTGATACAAAATTATAAATTCTAATATATCTTTGTAAGACCCTACATAAAAAAAAAAGGGATGATATGTTCTTCTTTACAATATTATGGTACCAATAAACATTATGAGAAAACCAGATATAATTCAACATGAATTCTTCGTCTTCCTTACTCCCTTGGCATATCATCATTTATCTCACTCCCAAAATGACTACTCTATGTGCTCTAATTTACAAATAAATTAAAAAAAAACAATAAAAGAAGTTGGTAATAAAAATATTGAACTAATTGTGAAATGTGAAATGCTAGGATACCAACCATTAATGGAAATTAAAAGGGTTAATAGCTAAAAACTACCTTATGTATTGTCCACAAGCGAAAAACTACCTCATGTATTGTCCACGCTTTTAAACTACCCTATCTTTTGACCACAGTTGCCTGTTAGTTTTTTCAACAAAATTATTACCCGTATGTATTATCCATGTCCCAAATTTTAACGGAATATTCCAAAAATTGTCAGTAAACGACTGTGATCAAAGATTAGTTTAAAAGCGTGGACAATACATAAGGTAGTTTTTAGCAATTAACCCAATTAGAAATAACGCAACTTACTTCCAGTACAAGAAATCTACAATACGTCAACATATATGCTTCTAACATGGTTATAAACATATAGTATATTAGTAACACACCATCCGAAGTAATATCAGCTAACTTAAGAGACCTCACCTCAGTCCGCTTTACATACTCATCTTGTTTTCTCCTTTCTACAACTCTTGCCTCCTATAGTGCACATAAAAAAATAAAAGAAATGTTATTCAACAAAAAATACTACTATAAATACCAGTCCTAAAATTGGCAATTTAACAAGCATATATTACCTCACGAACTTCCTCGGTACTCTGAATAGTGTCAAGACTAGCCTGCAGACGGTGGACTCTCTCAGACAAACTACGAACTTCTTCACAAGCTCTTTTTTCAGCATTCGACAACATTTCTTTTTCGTGTTTCTGAATTGTTACCTACAGAATAGCATTGTATATCTCTAGTGAAATTCCAAATAGAGAACAATGAAGACATTGCAATTTTTCAGACAGATTCAAGATATTAAAGGACAGATCTTTCAGCAGCATGACGAGATTCGTAATACAGTTTTTAATACAGTTTTTACCTCCATAGTTAACTTCCGGGACAGCTCCTCAGCAGCTTGAACAGATTCTGAACTTTCACGCAGCTTCCGTTGGTATTCAATAACCAACTTTGAGAATTCCACATTTCTTGCTAAAACACCATTGACTTCATTTCTCTGTTATATTATGCATCACATTGAATCAAATAAAAAAAACTTCACAACTATATAGAAAGGTCATTTTAGACGGACAGAGGAAATTCACCTGATGTTCAAATTCTTTCATGAAGCTATCAAGTCTGTCTCTAGCAAAAGTCGCTTCCCAAGACAACTTGTCACGCTCAGCCCGCACTGAAGTAATCTCACTCCTGCAAAAGAAGATTAATTAATTAAAAAGCGGCAACAGGATACAACAATACAAAACCAACAACCAAGCCCTTCCCTGACAAATAAAATCCCACCAATGCATAAACTATAAGAAAATGACAAATTGAATATAGATGCAAAGATTAACCTGCAAAGTACTACTAGAACTCGAGCAGATTACAAATGATGATCAAAGCCATACCACCACCACCACAACTGTTATATTTCAGTTTAATTATAGACTATAGACAGCATCATCGAACTTCCTGATCTACTGACTAGCCAATTTTTCTGTTGTCATTATTTGTGTTTTATTTGGTTTTTATCAAGACCAAAAATGCATTCATGTATCACAAGATATATTCAGATCGAGCATAGAGAAAGAGAACAAAGATAATGTGTAAATATATGTGGTATAGATAGCTATGAAACCACGTCATTTTTGAAGGTCAGAATCACACCATATCAATCAAGAAAGTTGGATTATGAACCTAACATTAATGAAAAGAAAACAACGAGGAAAGGCACGCCAAGTTCAACAATTCAAGAATCGGGTATGTGTCTGGTGCAGGAGTTCCTCTTAAGTTGTTTTTTCTGCTACAATAAAATGACTGTCACATAATTAGGGCTTTATTTAATTATCCATAGCTTCAGTGAGTATGATACTTCCAACTGTATCTCCAATTACTTGCTTTGTGGCTTAATTCTCTCAAGTTGGAGTTAAACAGATAAAGTACCAATAATAATTATGAGTGATATACTAAAAATGAAACAAAATTTTCAATAATTACTCATTTACGCTCCCCTAGATTTTATTATGCAGCCCTGATCCTAGGTTCGATACAAAATAATGAGATCTACAAAATTAAACACAAATAAATTGATTAAGATTCTAAACTCGTCAGAGAGAGCGAGAGAGATCAACCTAGAGAACCATTCAATATTTCAGACACCGTGGGTATAATATAGAATTGTTACAAAAAATAAATAAAATGTTGACTTTCTTGAAGAACGAGCATAGACTAATCACTACCTATATTTTGCCAAATCTTCTTCAAGACACCTCACTCTTTCAGCAGCCTGTTCTTGCATTTTTTTACTAGCGGCCTGCATTGTATAGCATATATCAGCATGGCAATAAAGACCAACAAATGACAGTCCCACAAATTGTTCTCCATCAAACAAACCTGAGAACTCTCAAGAAGAAGCCTGAAATCCATTATTCTGTCTTCTGAAACTGCTGAAAAATCATTGAAAACAACGTCAAATCTATTCTCTGAAGCAAACAGTGCATTTAACATTTAACAGCATCTCATAAACATTGTATATCATTAACCACTCATGGGAGTACTCACTCAAACTGTATATGCAACCTAAATCCTATTAAATTGGTCTGTTGCCACTTTTTGGTCCATCCGTCCATGACATACATTTACTAAAACAAAACCAAATATATATGATCACTTGGCCAGCAGATTGGCATTACTAAACAAAATGTCTAATTTCTATTTGTAACGTTACATCATATGCAAACCAAAATGTACAGGAGTTATGATAGAATGTGCAAAAATATACTATCAGTTCACTAATAAAACCAAGCTCATGAAGTATAGTTAAAACAACAAACAAGCCAAATTGTAATAGAATGTTCAAAAAAAATATTTACTTATGTATAAGCATTTACTCTGTATCAATAGTATTTATTCATTTCAGTAATATATTATTCGATTACTATTCTACCAGTTCCTTTAGTATTACAACTGTAACAATCAAACTAGAAAACATTAGAATGGTAATATGATAGTAGGCACGGTTGCAATCATATCCATTAAATAGGATATTAAGTAGGCTAATGAAAAGGTGGCAAATTCTCATTCCCAGACTAAAGATCAGAGCTTCTAACTATGCAACAGCATTTTTAATGGGATCACATCCCTGTTGCCCCTGTTTAGTTTGCACATTCCCATTATCAAGAAATACGACTATGGAGTTTGCACACCTTAAAGATCTTTTATTTAATCTTTTGACATCGCATCCCAGTAGAATCTATTTCAAAAACCAAAAACCACATCCTTGTTGTCTACTGGGTTAGACACTAAGAGTTGTCTACTACGTAAAATGTATATAAAAAAACAAGTGTACAAAATAGAACCTGGAGCTGTCTCTGGTGAATGTGTACAAGATGACTTAAGTTTGTGTTCCTCTTCATATAACCTTTTATACATAGCAACCTGTACAGGAAGATAAAAAATATAAATTATAGACGAAACTTATAAACTAATAGACAAACTCTGCCCGAGCCACTTTAGCACCGCTGGTCCCCAGGCGAACTAAACCTTCAAATTCCATGAACATTAATCCTAAAGAAACTAACATTGGGGCACACTGAACCCACAATAAATTTTGCTAGATGATAAATCCAACCAGCACAACCTTTGTTTGAGAATTGTCTTGGTTGTTGTTGTATAAACAATTATTGTCGGTTATTTTGTAAAATAATGAAATGCAAACAAGTTAGGAGGAACATAAAAGGCTTACAGAAGTATGTAGTGATTCAAGCATGCGCCCTTGCTCTTCAGCTCTCTGCAACACTGCAGAAACTTTGGATGCAGCCTCATCCTTTTGAGTTTTAAGCTCAATTTCAAACTTTTCCTGCAATTCCAAGACCAAACCAATCTGTTGAACATAAACTTTTCCAGATGCAAAATTGTAGGAGTACATCTCCTGAACAGCAACCAAAACTAGACATGAAATTCTGCTGGGCCACCTTGAGTTCAAATTCCCTTTTTTCAATCTGATCAGAAAGATTGTGTACAAGGCTCCTGAGCTGCACATTCTGCTCAACTAACCCATTTATATCCTTAAAGGTCAACTGTTAAGACAACCCAAAAACGAAATGTCACTCCCCTTGAGCAAAGTATAATGCTCAAAATTAACAGGCAGTTATAAATAATAATAATAAAAAGTACCAGGCGTTCTGAAATAACCTTTTCGGCAGCAGACTTTACATTCATTTCAACAGTAGGAATAAGTTGATTATTCTCATCATAAGCACCTCCAACAGAGCCACAGCGAAGTTGTATGTCACGGCATTCCTTGAGAAGAATCGTCACCTAAAACATTTTAACAAAGTTCATCACAAGAGTAAAAGTTGACGCGTGACAAATAATACCCAAGGCTACAGATGCCAATATCAAATCCAAGTGCATGCTGAAACTTTCCATGCCACTTATAAAATGACAGCACAGAGAGATGATGTAACATTAACACCATCATTCCATAATTTCCAGTCAAAACTGAAGGAATCCCATTTATAAATAATAAAAGGCTACTGACTGGAGCACTTTCGCTGAATCATTACCTGCCGCTGGAGGTCGTCAATCTCCTTATGAGCCAAGGTATAGTCATGTTCCTGCCTCTTCGAATCAGTCTGAAAAGAAAACGAACGAGTACAGGACACGGTAATATTGCATAGCAGAGCAGATAGAAAGAAAGCAATGAACCTTTAATGCCTGGATAGTTTTCTCCAAATTTGCCTGTTCAGAAACAGATTGCTTCAACTTTTGTTCGATGACAGAGTATGCCTCAGCCATCCTCTCATGCTCCACTACATAAACATTAAACAATACACCAATAAGTGTACATGTTAAGGAAAAGCCAGGGGTTAATAAATTGATGTAAGCTAGCAAGCTTCCAATTGCTGGCAGAGAAAACAAATACATTCCGACTTCATTGACTATTAGATAATCCTACCCAAACAAATAATAAAACTGGCACATGTGATGTTTTCTGTTCATAATGGTATTAGTTTAAATGACTGGTTCAGATTGCATTTTTCTTAAGTCACCTTGCTAGGTGATCACAATATACAAAAAAGAAACACTCAATAAAACCGATCAATTCAAAATACAATTCTCTGTATTCCATTGTTACAATGATCTAAAAATAGTAGATAATACGATTCTCAGGTTACTTCAGATCTAATGAGTAATAAGTGTTTGGTGAATAGCATTACAGCTTAGAAAAACTAGAATTTACAAATAAAATAAATACAAATCACTGCAATCATAACATTGTTTTTGAAGACTTGCGCTAATTAGGTAAAAAATTTAGCATTTTGCAACATGTGGCCGCTTTTGGACAATTGTACTCGAGAATCTGAACTAATTTTGGTTCAGTGTGTTCCATCTGTCCATGCATGCAGGGTGTATTAGAAGAAAAAAAGTATAATAGTCAAGCACATACCTCTTTCATCCAAAATGATTTCTGCTTTCTGTTCCAATTCATAAAGGACCTAAAAAGTAAAACAAAAAGGGGTAAGCGTTCTCCAAGCAATAAATAAAAGAAAGAAATCAGAAAAGTGATAATGTAGGAGATCAGCCGAGTTAGTGACTTATTTAAATGTGTAAAAGAATTGTTTTCATCCCCAATGTAAGAAAAATTCACAATGAGTGATAATGCAAGTAAACATACCCGCTGCAATACCGCTTCAGATTCCTTTCTTCCCAACTGCTCATGTCGAAAAGCATCAATAGCTTCTTGGTATTTGGCATACATTTTAGCAAGCTGGAGGGAGGGTATACGTTGAACATACCGAATTCAAGTGACAGGAAATTAATGTGAAACAAGTGATAGACAAAAAGAAACTTACACTCCAACCATCACGCAGAAGGGAAGCTGCAAGAGCTGTTCCTGAAACACCAACTGGAATCTTGGGCACAGTTATTCGGTCATCCTCAACCACATCATTACTTTCCAATGAATTACTCCATCTGAAATATTATAGCCAGTAAATAGAGTGACGCTAATCAAGATCTGAAAAGCAATTACGAGCTAAAACCAAGATACCATACTGGGGAATTTTTTCCAATTCCCGATAAAATCAAACTACGTTCAACATTAATGAGATCAACTTGTGTGTATGTATGATTTTTACACCTAATTACACACTATGAAGTGTAGAAGAAAACCACCGAAGGAGCGGGGTAAAAAGTATAGTTTTGCAATAACAGGCACACTAAAAGACAAAATAATAGCACAATATTTATAAACTGGAGCAGCTGATACACTATGCTATGCACTATGACATGCATAAGGCTAGAGACAACACGCATGAAATACCAATAACTTCGTTATGTCCACAATTTAAAATCTATTTATGACTCTTTCTTTTTCGCTTCTATGAATGGAATCATCATTTAGCACTAACCAAAAACACCAACTAAATCACTTTTCTATATAAATATAGCAGAGTTCTCACGTATTTATGGTTCATCAGGGTAGCAAATAAGTTCTTAGACAAACAAATTGATATGCACCCCCAATAACATACAAGTAATAGCTATACAAGATTCTTCAAATCAGTTCAGCACTAAAAGAACTACATCATGCAAGGATCAAGCTCAACCTGAATTGATATTCAAGGACACCACATCATGGATTTATGAACATCAAACATAAAAACATGCAACTTGTTTTTGTGAATGAGAACAAAAAAAAAAGGTTTTAGAGAAAAATCAGTGTGGCATACGTTTCCCCATTAATACTGCTTAGTGGGACTAGATTAAGCTCATTTGCTTTCCTGCTAGATTCAATTTCAGTCTCACACTTCTCAAGTTGCTGCTTCAAATCAGCAGCCTCCTGCAGTTGCCACGAACAAACTCGTAAGTAATAGAAAGTAATTAAAAACTAATGAATCCAAATCATAAGGTAACATTGAGATTGCCATAGAGCACAACAATTGAATCTCCTATTTACCAAAAACATGGCACAGTGGCAAACTGGAAAGAGAAAACGCAAATGAATGAAAACAAGGAATCCCTCCATATAACAACGAAACTAAACCAACGCAGACAAATTTGGTTATGTTGTTCACAACTCAGTATCACATAGATAGCAGAACATTAAGTAGAAGTACTGTCCTGGCAGGAATGAGTCTGAAACCTTGAACACAGTTTCCTTCACCCAAACCACGACAAATGAGAAAATCTTGAATTGAATCATTCAGAGGACCACCACTAAGGCGATAATCTTAAATCCACTATATTAAAAGAACAAGGTTCAAGTTTTAATATTTATATTACTTATATAGTCAACCAAATCTTCTCAGAACAATGGCTGTGTATACTTTCCCCCAGGTTTGAATAGTTAGCAATAAAGCAGTACAATATGTGAAAAGGAACCAAGACATTGTAACTTATAAGTATTATAAGGAAGAATGAAGGAAATGAATAGTGTGTTCTTGAGCCCCATAAACCAACATTTATTCTGATACCCTATCAGTGGATAACGTGCCTAGCCAGCATAAGAAAATAACAGAAAACACACCTTTTCAACATGTTTCCTCGCACATACTTCTTTTTCAATTTTTTCTTTATGATCATTCTCAACCTGAAACAAGTGTGTCTGCGACAAATACAGTAAATATTAACAACAAAACACATACATAGTATTCAATCATCCGAAAAGTTGGAATACAGCTAATTATAAAACTCTCACTTCTAGAGCCTTAACCACACCCTCAAGCTCTCCTGCCTTCCTGGACCATTCATCAGAACTCTCTTTATATAACTCTGCAAGCTTGTTCACCTACATCATCCATAAAAGAACCATAAATGTTATTTAAAAAGGTACTTAACTTTCCTTATATGAACTTTAATCATTGAGTTTACATTTGCAAATAATAAAAAAAGCATTCCGCACAGATACTTCTCAATTTTTCATAAAACTCACTGTTGAGAGTTCAGCGGAAAATCGCTCTTCGTTGGCAGCACTGACATCTTTGGATGAGCTTAATTCCTTCACACATTAAAACGATGAATGTCCATATGACCACCATAACCAATGAAAAGGAGTGGAAGTGTGAAGTTGAGACGGTCCACTATTATATATGAGTATATCGAACCTCTTGCATGGATATCAATTTTGTTTCTAGTTCCTTCACTTTTTCCTCGTTCCACTTTAAAGAGTTGGAGCATTCACTAAATTGCCTCTCAGCCTATAAAAATGAAAGATAAAGTGACTGATTTACTATGTCAAAGGATGCAAAGCAACAAGCATAAACGTAACAGTAATTGTAGTGGAAAAATAAAGAGAAGAAATTCCTTTGTAAGGCTTACCTCAGCAAGTTTAGTTGACATATCTGCCTCAAGATCAGCATGAGTTCTACGCAATTCAATGAGAACATTCACCTTGGATGTTAATTCCTCATTGAGCCAGACATTATGCCTCTCGATAAGCTCTTTCTCCTGCAGACACACAAATTTGATACATTGTGCATCACACATCATAGGATTGAACAAATCAGTCTTAGTGGTTCCAGTATGTTCGTAGTTCCCTTATAATCATATGAGTCCTATTTTTATTCTACTGATCACAATAGCATGAATTAGCATTACCAACCAAAAAGGGTCTTGAATCCCAATAATACTTAGATTGAGTTCCTTCACAACTACACAGTTTTAACATATCAATATGTTGGCAAACACTGAACCCATTCTCATCATCAATTACAATAAAAAAAATATCTTAGAACAAAATCAAAACAAGATTACTCTAGAGGAGATTATGAAATTCAATTATCTTTGCACTATTTCTCCAAAATATATTTATGGATTTACATCATTAAAGCATGTGCAGATTGATGGAAAACAAACTATATTGCAAGTATGATATAGTTTTCATTGAACTGACTTGTAAAAGACGAGTAGACGAAGCATGTGAACGTGCTAACTCCGCCCCAATCTCGCTAAGGCGGGCTTCCTTCTTTGCAGCATTTTCAGTCAAGCTGACCTACAAAATAACAGTAAAAGAGTGGATAACACACGCAGTTAGATCTCAAATGATAAATAAAAAACTTCAAACAATCAAATTATAATATATAATCCCCATGAGTATTCCGGTGCCCCATCTTATGTCTCTCAGTTGGGTTGTGTTTACATCATTCTTTTCCCGGGAACAGCAATCACCTCCGCCTTTGTGTGTAAAAAAAACATGCATTCCTGTTTTTATTTCCATCCCCATCCTATCACATTATCCCATTTTCATTCACTCATAAAGAGGGAACAAGATGCTCATTCTCAAATGGCTAAATGTCTTTGAACACAAAACAATTGCCTCCGTGTAGAAGTAATTTAATAGTTATGGGAGCTCTGAACTCTTAAATATGGAAATGAAAGTGGCTACTTACAATCTTATCAAGGTAACTCTTGATTGTTGCATTCTTCTCACTGATTTCCGAATCCTTGCTCTCCACCAACTCCATCAACTGCCTCTTGGACTTGTGCAGCTCCGAGACCTCTGTGGTCAGCCGCTCCACTTCACCATCCTTCCCAATCTGCACGAAATCGAGCAAGATCAAATTGAAACAACACTTGATATATATTTAAAGACAAAAATGTAGTTCGAATTGAAACAAGAGCTTACGGATTGTAAATGTAGCTGGTGTTTGTGGGATTGGATTTGCGCGAGATCAGAGGCGTGCTGGTCGAGAGAAGACTGAAGCTGCTTGTTCCGGGACTCGAGAGCCGAGAAGTCCTCGGATAGAGAGAGGAACTTCTGTTCGAGGAGGGAGCAAGTTTGCTCGGCGGTGATGGCAGCGGCGTCGGCCTGAGCCCTGACGGTGTCGAGCTCCTTGTAGAGCCCTTTG
>JAYMSV010000031.1:0-27352 GCA_036897745.1 Erodium moschatum
GAGACCTACGGGACTCCTCACAGTGTAATGATTCTATCTCGTATTTTCAGTTATTAATAAAGATCGGTACCTTTTAGTCAAAAAAATTGTGATTGCCATACGGGAAAATACAGAAAGAAAACTCTAGCTCTAGAGCTCTCCATAGCCTTCTTGATCTCCCGTGACGTCGTCTCTACAGTCAAGCTATGTTTGCTTCTGCAACCCTTCTACCGACTTCAACTGCCCCTTCGCTTGTATCTTGCCTGCTGCTCCTCTAACCATGTCGGCTCAACCCTCTCACGAGGTGGTATGATCTAATCGAGTGACTCGGGCTATAAAACCTCAACCTTCAACGCTGCCTCATCCATCACTTCCACCGAACCTTAAAGTCCCTCTTGTAACAGTTGTTGTCATGCTTACAACTGGGTTACCAGTGTTTCAAGCTTTGGTGTCTCCCCATCCCTCACCCCGATGGACATCCAGAGTACATGCCCCCGCAAGCTCATCAAACGACGATCTTGTGTCCCTGCTTCCCCCACCCTCGCCTCGTCGTGCGTGGTACGGTGGCACTAGGTCGTACTCCCTCATGTCATCCCTAGTCGGCGACCCCACACTGTCCTTGGACACCATTCAAGACAACCTTGCTTCATGATCATTAATCCCGGATGAAGACACTATCATCGAAGTCTCATACACACCGACGGAAAAAGCGTTTTCAGTCTACCGTATATTTTGGATGGATGGTTGTCTTCTCTCTAGTCGGTCGTACAAACGGAAAATCATGCTTCATGTCAGCACCAAGGGGTGGGGCTCCTCGGCCGAGGGTCTAATGGTCAAAGATTTAGCCCAGATGTGAACGGGTTCTACTTCGATTTACAGGAGGCAAAGGATAGAGTGAGACGAGAAGAAATGTGGTGTTTTGGTCGCGACCCTCTCACATGGGATGTCTCTGCCTTGGTTGGATCGTATTCAGTTATGGGACCAAGTCTGTGGTCTCCTGTTGACAATTATGACGGAGGCGACAAGGGCTACGGTGGGCGACAAGTTCTTTATCAAATTTGTTGGTTCATAATGAATACTAAAAGAGATAGTTAAGCTTCAAACTCGTTTTTTTTTTTATAAATTTCAAATCTCCATTACAATTAAAGCTTCATGTGCTTATATAGAGAAACTAAACCCCAAAATCCTAATACAATAAGGCAACTAAATAAAAAATTCCTAAATCGAAAAAGGAAATCTCAAACCCTAAATAAAAAAAGGAAATAATAATACAGACTCCAAAAGTACGACTTTTCCCCTCCAAACAACCTCGGATGGCCGAAAAACATTGTCAATCATCGCATAGCCATGAATTTTGCTCAGGGGCCCGCTTCTACCCGAAAAACGCTAACGCTTTGTCGGAATCGGACACTGACGCATTTCGGGTATTTGGACTGCATCTTTTACCCCTCTAGCTCTCAGTGGTTCTTCATTCCAAGGAATATTCTGATCTTGTATGGGTCACTTTGGTGTACGGGCGGCTGCCTATTTTTTGTTTCAATTGCGCTCACTTGGGACATGCAGTTCACAAGTGCAACACACCCACTCCCGACATGCCACAATTCGATCTCTCTCTTGCTGCAGATGGGAACTCGAAGCTCAGACATCAATTCAACACGGATTGGAACGCGTTGCCGAGCCGCTCATCGCCCGTTGTTCCGTGGGGTTTTTTACCCCTACCAAAACACACGTCCTACCTAAATCGCCAACACAGTCCTGGATCCACATTCCCATCTGGACTCCTCAAGCTACTGGAGCGACAAAGGAGGTTTTAGCTCGAGGAAGTCTGTTGGCTATAACAACCAACGTCCTGCTTAACCCATAGTTAGACCGGATATGTAACACTTAGACCTTGGCTTCCTCACAACTCGGAGGTACATGCCCCACGGGGGAACCAAAAGGACATTCCCATGAGATGATAGCCTACGAGAAGTCCGAGAAAGAGATCAATCCATTTCTCCCGTCGAGCATTGAGTTGAAAAAGATCTTTGCCAAGAAGAGAGAACTGGCCGGGAAAAAGCAGGCACCCTTGGGGATACTGGTCGTCGGGGAGGAACAACATTCCGACAGCTATCTGGGTTCCTCCATAAATTACTGTGATCCCTTATCGAGTCGCGCACTTTGAACAAAGATTTCATAGTCCCTCTAGGACTAAGCAGCAATTAGGCACCTGTGTTTGTATCAGGTCGAGCTATGATTTGTTTCGTTGTCTTTTTGTTTTTTTTTTCAATTCTTGTTTGTAGGCGATTAACCCCTTCTGTCAAGACCGACTATACCTCGATTACGATTCTAGGATTAGTTCGCAGGGTTATCTCTAGACGATCCGCTCTCCAGTTGATCCTCTTTTA
The DNA here is from genome assembly GCA_036897745.1 of Erodium moschatum. Taxonomy (NCBI): domain Eukaryota; kingdom Viridiplantae; phylum Streptophyta; class Magnoliopsida; order Geraniales; family Geraniaceae; genus Erodium; species Erodium moschatum. Next base: position 2,367 of record JAYMSV010000031.1, read on the forward strand.
TGTGTTCTTAGTTGATTTAATAAATGAATTAGCTTTTGCTCAAAAAAAATTGCAATTGCCACTAGTTGCTAACCAGATATAGTTGTGACAGAGACTTGTAATCAATCGTCGGGATTTAAGGAGATCCAAAAATAATTACTTGTTATTCAAAATATCTTTTTTTTTCTTTCCAAACATACTACCTGTTTTTCCCAACTCATTTAATTTAATTTTGGTTTTTATATAATTTTGATTTTTTTGTACCCAAATCATATTATATCTGTCTATGTCTTTTGAGTGAAAGGTGCAGATTTTATTAATTATCAGAATTCAGGCTACAAACTGAAAAACAGACATAGAACGAAGTAAAAAGCTTTGTTCGCAGTTCTTTTAACAAACTCGAGAGTTACTCTCTCATTTTGAAGAAGTAATTGAAAGCAAGACAACTTAATGAATTTTAAACTACGAAGCTGACGAACATAATAATAGATTAAACGAACATAATAATATTGTATATATACAATCTACATTAATGTGTTAGTGGAGGATTCGGAGGGTTTGAACGAACCAAGAAAGAGTAATTAAAAATTAATTAACTAAAGAATTAATTTGATTAAGTAAAGAAGAATAATTAAGGAAGAAGATTTCACGAATACAATTTATTAATTGATGAATTAAACAAACAAATAATAATTTCTAAGTTAAAAAATAATAATCATTTAATTAAGAAATTAATTATAATTACAGATTTAATTAAGAATAATTATGAATTTTAATTTTAATGGTATAATTTTAATTTTTTTGAATAGTAGGGTAAAATAGTCATTTCGTCAGAATAACTAACAGATGTAAGGATACAAAAGGTAATTAAGCCATAATTTTTTGCTAAATAATAATAAAAGTGAATAAAAACAGAGGGTTTACGGAACAAAGAAACCTTTCTTTCTTCCCTGTCTCTTCACTCGAATCCCTGTTCCTCTGTAGGTTGTAGGGAGGGTTTGAGGAACTCTAGTAAGAAGAGAACCAACCAAGCTCAGCAGCAGCAGTGATGTTGATCCAATTGCCTCGCTTGACGAACTCGCTCAGAGACCCATTCGATGTCGATCGCGCTTATCTCCATCGCAAACTCATCCTCCAAACCCACGACAAGCCTTCCAAGTATTGCCCCCTCTCTCTCACCTCCGTTTCCATTTCCTTTCTAAATTTTATGCTGCCCCTGGATCAGTGCTCAAACTTGGGTTCAATTTACCAGTGGAACGTTGATTTTTTTTGGAATTTTAATGTTTGATTATGATAATCCTTGAACAGCTCAGGAAATTCGCTGGAAGAATCTAAGCTTGCACGCCGGATAGTCCACAGATGGGAAGAAGGTATTTAGTTTTGTTGTTTTGCACTCTAATGCATTCCTAGTGGTTAATTCTGTGTGTGTGATTAGGCTGATTTGTTGGTATGTGTATGTATTGCTGCAGCTTCATTCGAAGTGCGTCAATGCTACAAGCAGTTTCTTGGTGCTGTGTTGGAGTTGAATGATGGGGAAGTGGCCTCTGAAGAATTTTCTGAGGTGGCAGTGACTGTTTATGGTCTTTTTGGTCGCCCAGTGGAAGAGAATAATGTGGACAAAAGTATTGCTCAGAAGAAGTAAGAATTCTAAATCTTCAGTTATTATGCTTTCAAAATTATATATGGTCACTGAAATTCTTGTTTTCAAGTGTCAGGTTCCTGCTTGTTTTTCCTGATTATAAATTTGAATTAAAAACGGGATATGGTTCATGGAGAATAGTAAAACTATAAATCGAACAGAAATCACTTTCTTATAATTTTGGAGAAAGTAACTCTGATTTTTTTTTTTGCTTGGCAAGTTTCTCATGGTTGTGATAGAAGCTAGTCTTGAATTCATACATTTGAATTGTTGGTTATCAGGATTTGATTTTTTTGAAGAGTAACCTCTTCTGATGTTCAATTTTCCTTGGACAAAGACGTTTTGTTACATGATTTAGCCAGTCTAGATTTGAACTAGCCGTGATTTTTGTTTTACTGTGTGAAGAAAGATCGTAACATTGTGCATACTTATTTAATGTAGTAAGTGATATTGAATGCAGGTTAGAATTGCAAAAACTTCTTGGTCATACAATTTCAGAGGCTAAAGTGCAGAAAGTTGTCATGCTTGCTCAGAGGCTCTTTGAGATGCAGCCTGATGACATTGGGGCTTCACTTGTTTCAAAGACTCATGTACATGGGAATGTTGATGATATTGAATTCGGCGCTAACCTTGTTTTCCGAGCACCAGCTAGGTTTCTTGTGGATGTTTCTCTGGAGGAAGGAGAAATGTTAGGTGAAGAAAGTTATCCTCATTCTTCTTTCAATGAAGAATGGCTTGGTCAGAATGATCTTACACAAACTCGTTCAGTCACTGGTGGGGGGAACTTCAATTTGAGTTGGTTACGAGATGCATGTGATCAAATAGTTAGGGAAAGTACTTCCCAACTTTCTCGAGATGAATTGGCAATGGCTATATGTCAGGTGCTTGATTCGGGAAAGCCCGGTGAGGAGGTACTGTTGAAGATTCTTCTTGTCCAAGTCTTACCGTGTAGTGGCTATGCCTTTGTATAGGAACAGCTAAGTATTCAGGGATTACAGTACTTACCTTTTATTTTTACTATGTGAAGATAGCTGGTGATTTATTGGATCTTGTTGGGGATGGTGCATTTGAAGTTGTTCAAGATCTTATATCGGTAAGGAATTACTGTTTTAGTTTGTTAAAATTTTCTCAAAGTGGGTTTTCTTGGAATGGATGTTTACCATCTCCATTCTCTTACTGCTCTACATTCTTTCTTTTTGTGTGTGATTGATACAATGTTTTGTCAATAATTAGGATTGGACTTAAAGTGAAGTATCTGGTGCTCAAATGTACATTTAGTTCCTCTGCGTTGGGTTATCTTGCTGATACTGACCTAAAATAATACATGGTTTATTTGTCCATCTTGTTTCTGGCTCTCTGTGTGAAGGGAGTCAATTTTTCTTGCTAATATAAAATTTTCCTTTCATTTTATGTTCTTATATTTGATTTGAATACTGAATGTCTTAATGCTATTGAATTTTGTTTTAAAACTCTCTTCTTATTATTGTCATATTTCTGTATTCTTCCAGCACCGGAAGGAACTTGTTGATGCTATCCATCATGGCTTTTCAGTATTGAAATCTGATAAAATGGCTTCAAACACTCAAACCCGTATGCCTAGCTATGGCACACAGGTAGAATTGTTATGTTAGATTAATTGAAGAATTGTAGTTTTAACTTGCAAATAACTAAAAGATTAGGTCTATTACAAAGAAGTCACATCACACATCTGTTTCAGGTTACTGTTCAAACAGAGTCAGAACGGCAAATTGATAAACTACGACGCAAGGAAGAGAAGAAAAATAGACGCGGAGCTGAATATGGGACAGACAGTGAATTATCTGCTGCCAATTTTTCATCTTTACTTGAAGCAAGTGAGAAGAAAAATCATATTGATGATCTGGTTGGGACAGGCCAGAGTTCTCACACACTAGCAGTTACTGCACTTCCTCAAGGAACTGTGAGGAAGCATTTCAAGGGGTATGAGGAGGTCATAATCCCTCCTACACCGACAGCAGAAATGAAACCTGGTGAAAAGCTGGTACATCTCTTTTATTGTGGCATGCTACACATTCATCTTTGTCGTGATAGATTGCTACTTTTACAAGGAGCTGGTTAATTTTTTGTGCACACAATTGAAACTGGGGCATGGTCAGTGATAGAATCACCAAGACTGAGAAAATACAATGGCTTGCAGTGTACCAATTACTGCATATAGGATGGGAAGTGGTTGGTTTAGTCAACTTACTTACTCCCACCTCACAATAGGCAAATAAGCCCATTTATAAAGCAAATAAATAGAAAATAACGATTCAGATATAATATAACAGTTGAGTAAAAAAGTTTATTAGTAAAGTTTGTGAACTTTGTTCTTTTAAATGCAATTTTCTTCCATGATGCGTTATGTTAACATATTATGTATATATTTTATCCGTTCAGAATATATTTTATGTTAGCATATGGGGATTCTAGTTAAGAAGCAACAAATGAGATGAAATGCACTATATGATTTCTACTTTTGGAAATATTAGTGAGATAATCCCTGTTTTATTGTGATGGTTACTATGTTTAGAAGGTATTGACTAAGACTCACAGGACAAATCTGTAATGCTTGTCTGGTGATGGATTTTCTTGATAGTAAAGGAAAACGGGTGTTCCCAACTGTGTCAGAACCAAAAGCTCACCTCAGTTCATGTAGCCCTTACAGCCCCTAGCTGTTCATATTAGTTTTTGTGGTCAAATCGACGTGTTTATTTATGTTGTGTAACTAATACCTTTCAAAAGGAAAATTAATTTATCGAGGAAAGGGTAAACATTTTAAAATGAAAATAACGTTACTTCTCATGCCGAGGATTCGATAGTAGTTTCTATGCATTATTTTATGAATCCAAACAGTTGTCAGAACTGCCAAATTCAGTTAAAATATCTGTTAATATCATAGAAATTGCAAGCCAATTGAGAATTGCCTTGCAGCATAGGTCTTTTCTGGTTATCCTAACAAGATTTGTCACTTTTGCTTTCTTTCTTAATTCTGAGATGATTAAGTTAATTCCCATCTGACTGCATTATCTACTACTTGTGCTACACTGCCAGATTGAGATAACAGAGTTGGATGATTTCGCTCAAGCTGCTTTTCGTGGCTACAAGTCTCTGAACCGTATTCAAAGCCGGATATTCCAAACTGTTTATCACACTAATGAGAATATTTTGGTATATTTTTTGCATTGCCAATAACAAACACATGGTGTATAGATGTTGCTTTCATTGCTCTAACCTGATGAAGTTTTGTCAACTTGTAGGTCTGTGCTCCAACAGGAGCAGGAAAGACAAACATAGCTATGATTTCTATCTTACATGAGGTAAGAAATATGTAAGCTAGGCCTGAATTCTGTTGCTTTTTCTCTATTGTTTTGGGAATTTGTAGCTATGATTTTGAGTTTCCCTGTCTGCTCCTCTTTCTCCCTGAGGAGGCCTTTCCTCCCTCCCTTGCTTTCCTCTTTAGTCTGATCATCCCTCTGGTGTATCGTTTTGTGATACTGTAGCTCTTTCCTCCTTGGAAAGCTGACTCAGTCCTATTAATAGTATAGTTTTGCATATAATTTTTCAATAGTAAAATACACATTCAACTAACGAAAGAATAATGTTTCAATTCAGCTGTTTAAAAAGAATTTTCCTTTCGGGTATAGTACTGATACTCAAATATCTTTTAGTATAGGGAACTAACATTTCAGAAATGCATTGAATCTAATTTAGCCATTTAAAGTTAACTTTATTGCCATAGTCACACAGATGCACCGCAACATGAAGATTATAAAATAATCTATTCAACGGCACACCTTGAAGAACCTGAAAAAATCTATTCATGATGAGTTTCCTCTGTTTTTATTTGGAGACATTATATATCACCGTGTTTGGAGTATATCAATTTCATTGTCTTTGAAAACCAAGTCATAAGTTTCTTGGGAAACATGCAGAACACATAATACTTCTGCCTTTCTTTTAGGGTGAATGGGAGAGAGTCATTGAAATTTATATGATCAGTCAGTGAGATGTTTTGTTGCAGATTGGGCAGCACTTTAAGGATGGCTACCTGCATAAGGATGAATTTAAGATAGTCTATGTTGCTCCTATGAAGGTAAGGCTAGTCCATGTGCTATTTTTGAGGGTTTGTTTGGGACAACATTATGGCTAATTGCTGATTCCTGGACATGTTTATTTGACAGGCATTAGCTGCAGAAGTTACATCAACATTTAGCCATCGGTTATCTCCATTGAATATGGTTGTTAAAGAACTTACCGGGGACATGCAACTTTCTAAAAATGAACTTGAGGGAACTCAGGTTGTTTGTTACTCAGTTGTGTACTTGGTTTTGCTGTGACAGTTCCCATGTTGGAGCTGATGGCTTAACCCTTTCTTTATTTTTGTCAATCAGATGATAGTGACAACACCAGAGAAATGGGATGTCATTACTCGCAAGAGCAGTGACATGTCCCTCTCAATGCTTGTGAAGCTCTTAATTATTGATGAAGTGCATCTTCTGAATGATGATAGAGGTCCTGTCATTGAGGCACTAGTAGCCCGAACCCTTCGTCAGGTACAATTTTTTCCTCATTACAGGTCAAGCCTTTAGTGAATGATCAGTGACGAAGGGATGCAATTTGTATTATCCATATAATCAATAAATTATTTTTTTATTTCCAGAAGATCATAAGTAGTATAAAAGAGAACCTTACTTTTACTTTTCTGGACAAATGAAGATTCAACTATAGAAAGCAAAAGTAGGAAAAGCAGGGCTGCATTAACTTTGTGTATAAATTTGGAAATATCCAGGGAAAATTGGATTGAAGTAATTAACAAACCCATTTATTCAAATTATGGAAACCAACAAGATGCCCATGAAGTGGAGGAGAAGTATCACAGTACCATTTTATATAAACTGATTTGATATTCAGAGTTGTGATGACCATAGGGGGGATAACTTGAGTCATATTTTTAGGTAGCAAGTCTTTGCCGATATCTCCACTCTCTTAGATTATAAATCAAATACGTAACTCCAAATGTTTACATATACTCTGTCTGTCCTAAATAAGTCTCCCGCTTTATGAGATTGGAAATTCCAAAATAAGTGTCACTTTCTTATTCAAAAAATTAGCTATGTATAAATTACCAATATTATCTTTGGTTTGAGTTAGGTACAGACTATAAGTGGGATATCACATGAAAATCACGTGGGCATGTATTGGAAATTGAAGCTCTAACTTGCCTCAGCCTTAATCTTAGCTAAATGTAAGGTTGTAAAAAAATGCTAGGCACTAGTCGGGGACTAGCAGGCACCTAATCCCGATTAGTACAACACTGGCCAAAAGTACATATGATACTTATTTTGTGATGGAAAGAGAGTTATGTTTTGTCATTTCATGTGATCAACAATTCAACCTAAACATTTCAAACTGAAATGTGATGTTTTAGCCTGACAATCAGGTTGCTCCTATTGCTATCCTACCTTATCGCAAATTTGGACTTTTACATTGTGTAAGACCGTAAGTCGACTTCTGTTGAAGTGTCCCATATTGAAAGAATGTGGATTTAGTGTCCACTTCATGTAGTAGCTTATGCTTTTGGGTTGGAGTCAGGTCAACATGGTATCTAAGTGGAGTTGATTTGAGCTGTTGGTTGGATATTGCCCACATGTAGGAGTTCAACCCTACACATTTTGTCAGTTTGTTGCATCCCTTGTGGTTTCCGTGCAGATGAGTTACCTAATACGGTTCAGTCCTACACGTGAGGGGAGTGTTGAAGATTTGGAGTATAAAGTCCCACTTTGAATATAAATATTGCAATAGCCATCAACCAGCATTTGAATGCATTGGGACTAATAGATGTTTTGCATTTGTCTGCCCTTATCTGTCATGTGTATTGCATCCAACCTAAGTGTGTAATTTGCTAGTAGGGTTTTAAATGTGAATCACTGTAAACCTTGATTGTAAATGGTTGCATGCTTAATGGATGACTGGTTTTGCCCATTTTAGTCACTTGAGGATTTGCGGTACAAAAATGACTCTGGATGTTAATTTTAGCTTCCTATTTCTTCTCAAGCTACACTGGACACCACTACCATGTTAGTTTAGGGTTACCTTTCTTACAAGGAACTCGTATAAATGTGTATCTGAACTGTTGCTTCTAATTTTCTTTGACAGGTGGAGTCAACACAGACAATGATACGTATTGTTGGCCTTTCAGCTACTCTACCCAATTATCTAGAGGTTTTTCATTTATAAGTTTGTATAATTCATTGAATGCGTTTCTGTTTGATTTTGCGAATTATGACGTCTCTCTTTAATTATTAGGTTGCACAATTTCTTAGAGTAAATCCTGAGGCAGGGCTCTTCTACTTTGATTCCAGCTATCGTCCTGTGCCACTTGCACAACAGTATATAGGAATAAGTGAGCAAAACTTTGCAGCTCGGAATGAGTTGTTGAATGAGATATGCTATAAAAAGGTTCTTGTTTTTATTACCAAGCAATTCAAGTCCTGAGGTGGCAATTCAATGAACTAATGATATTTTTGTGACAGATTGTTGAATCATTAAGGCAAGGTCATCAGGCTATGGTATTTGTACATTCACGAAAAGACACTGCTAAAACTGCTCAAAAACTGGTACTTCTATTTCCTAGTTGAATATGTAGTGGGCTCTGGAGTTTATCGGGCTTGAATTTCTTTTGTCAGTTTTTATTGCTAATGTTATTTTATATGTCACTTCGCAAGCTTGGAATGCTTGTTGAAGCAATTAAAGAAGCTATTACAACATTTGCTGTTATTAAATTCTACTTTCAACCTACAGTAACTGTTAATGAATTTATGCAAATATGTTAGTGATTTTTACTTTAGTTTCTTTCAACTTCTTGACGCCCTTAATACAATGGTGTTGGAATAATTGATGCCATCACTACCATAATCTGCAAACAAAAAAAGACCTTGTATTTTTGCTGATATGATGTGCTGAACAGGCAGAACTTGCTCGACGAGATGATGATTTGGAGCTTTTCAGAAACAACACAGATCCTCAGTTCGCTTTAGCTAAGGCTAGGAACAAAATATTCTCAATTTCTTTGTTTCCCCTTTAAAACTATGGTGTTTTGCTCACATTATGCCCTGTTTGACTTTTCAGAAGGAAGTTAGTAAATCCAGAAATAGAGATCTTGCTGAACTTTTTGAATATGGCATTGGTGTTCATCATGCTGGTATGTTACGTTCTGATAGAGGTCTCACTGAGCGGCTTTTCTCCGATGGACTCTTGAAGGTACAGCTAATTCAGCTTTGGCTTTTGCCTTGGCACTTCTAGGTTTTAATCCTGGCTCACATGATTTTCCTCTAATCTATTCTTAAATAATATGCTAGGTACTTGTTTGCACAGCAACTTTGGCATGGGGTGTGAATCTGCCCGCACATAGTGTTGTCATAAAGGTGTGTTCAAGCAATCATATATATATATATATATATATATATTTTCCAAGGTGCCCTGTTGTGTAAATCTTGAACTTGCCTTGTGCTGCTGGCACTTAATGAATGCATAACAATCTAAGTTTGTGTAGTCTCTAACTTATTCAACTAAATTTTATGACAGTTTATATTTTGGTAGTGTACAGTGCTGCTTTTGGGAATCTGGAGAGAACTGATAAATTTTGTCAAACATACTGCATATTTATATCTTATTTTGCAGTCATCTTGTTTAAGTGGATGCGAAACTCTGTCTAGTTGCTAACTTGAACTGCTAATATTTTGTTGAGCTAATTTCTTTTTATCAATCCAACCAAGACCTTTTTTCAGAAGGAAATGTAACCATGTGAAGTATGAAAAAATAACTTATTTTATACTGATTTGATTTCTTTTGACAAACTGACAAGCGTACATGTATACAGTTTTTGCGGTCTTGCCTAATGTTTGTCCTTTGCACTTAATTCACGCTGATGCAATTTGTTTTGGCAATTTTGCAATCTGCACACAGTTCTTTTCTACCGGTTGTCTTTTTACTATATCAGGTTTTTAACATTTTGCTCCAGAAAGATCCTGTGTAATGTGAGTTAAAATTTTCTCCCATAATTTGATTTATTTGATTTTCTACTGCAGGGGACCCAATTATATGATCCAAAGGCTGGTGGGTGGAAAGATCTGGGTATGTTGGATGTTATGCAGGTAACGCTTGATTCCTATATATCTTGACTGGGGTACATTTTCACATTTGTATTTTTAACTTCCGTTAGAGATTCTTATTCTTATACATATGTTTAGATCTTTGGGCGGGCTGGAAGGCCTCAGTTTGACAAAAGTGGTGAAGGAATTATTATCACATCACACGATAAACTAGCCTATTATTTACGGTTGCTGACATGTCAACTCCCCATTGAAAGTCAGGTAACTACATATAGACCTTAAACTTTTTAGTGATTATATATTAACTTGGTTTTGTTATTATTCATTTATTCTCCCTTTTTACTTGATTTCCTTTCTCATCCCTTTCTTTATAATGAGTTAGGGTAATGAGTATGAGGTAGCTGGTTCCAATCACCATACCCAAAGTTATTGCTCATAAACAATGAGATATGAAGTAGGATCTGCTCTCTTGCACCCGTGTCTTATCCCTGGCCTGATGACACAGAGATAAAAATTTGTTGTATAAAAGTAGTATCACAACCAATTTATCGGATATAAGACTATGTCAGGTGGTATTTGTATCACAACCAATTTCGTAATTCTATTGACCAACTGGTGAATATTTTCACAAACCCCATATAAGTTATATTTGTAACAAGCTTGACGCATATGATTTGTATGCTCCAGCTTGAGGGGGAGTATTGGAATTAGAATAAGTTAAAGCAATTTCCTATATCTTATACCTAGTTGGTTTCCTTATCCTAGTTTGTTTCCTAATTCGTGTAAGTTTCTGACCTATGTAAAAGGATCATCTATTGTAAGTTAATCAATTAAGTCAGTTTATTTTTCACCTCAACAAAAGGTACCAGTGATATATGTCCTTGTCAGTCAACAGTTAGTGGTTAAGTTGTTGACATGGCAAAATAAACAATTTAAAAAATTATTCTAAATGACAAAAGACCATGGAAGAATTAAAGTTTGAAATCATTATTTTGCCAACCCATCAATTTAAACTTCACTAATGGCTTTATTTCTTTATTATGTAGTGATTTGCTGAAAATTGTAACTCGGATAGTTTTGGTAGTGTCTTTTCGTATTGTCTTTGGTGTAACATACACAAAGTTTTTATAGTTAGGTAGTTCAAGGGATATTATTGAAAAATCAATTTTTATTCATAATCAAAACGAGAAGTGAACAGCTAAGGGTTCAAACAATTTTAGCATATTGGACAACTAAAGTGGGATACAGGGAGTACTTGCTATGACTAAAGAATGTCTTCCGGTTCCCGCACCATGTGTCGTAAATAAACAATTCCTAACTTCTGGTTCTCTGACCTTTCTGTTTTGTATTGCAGTTTATCAGCTCATTGAAGGATAATTTAAATGCAGAGGTAGCATTGGGTACTGTGACTAATGTCAAAGAAGCTTGTGCATGGCTTGGATATACCTATCTTTTTATTAGGATGAGATTGAATCCTTTGGCGTATGGTATTGGGTGGGATGAGGTACTTCAATTGATCTGGACAAATGAATTAGCTACTTATACGATGGATATAGTGACTAGCATTTGACCCTTTCTGTTTGCTATTGGCCAGCTGATGATGGTCTTTATTCTGTTTAAACATAAGACTGCTTATGTATTGGATGCTGTGTTTGGCAGGTAATTGCAGATCCATCTTTGAGCTTAAAACAAAGAGCACTTGTAGCAGATGCAGCACGTGCACTTGACAGAGCGAAAATGATGAGGTTTGATGAGAAAAGTGGTAACTTTTACTGTACAGAACTTGGCCGCATTGCAAGCCACTTCTACATTCAGTACTCTAGTGTTGAAACATACAACGAAATGTTGAGGCGCCACATGAATGACAGTGAGGTTATTACTTTCCTGTGTGCTCACTTGCATGCTTCTGTCAGTATACTGTGTCCGAAATGTTGTCGTTGTATAACTAGTTATTTAGTGATATATCACTTTCCGGTTTCACTTGTACTTTTGTTCGCATACATCCCAACTGAATGATAAGCTTGTCAGTTATTGGACAGATTATTTTGTATTGTTGTCTTATTTACACCGGTCTTACTTTTGGTGCTATACAGGTAATTGACATGGTTGCTCGGTCTTCTGAGTTTGAAAATATTGTTGTTCGAGACGAGGAACAAAATGAGCTAGAGATGTTGGCACGAACATCATGCCCATTAGAAGTTAAGGGTGGTGCTTCAAATAAACATGGAAAAATTTCAATTCTCATCCAGGTTTCACTTTTCCCCCAAACAATTTAATAACCTCTCATGAATGAATTAGTGTAAAAATTTCAAACAAATATGTTGGCTATGTGTATGCAGCTGTACATATCTCGAGGTTCAATCGATACCTTTTCACTAGTTTCTGATGCAGCATATATAAGTGCAAGCCTGGCTCGTATAATGCGGGCTCTTTTTGAAATTTGTTTGCGGAGAGGCTGGTGTGAGATGACTTCATTCATGTTGGAATACTGTAAAGCTGTGGACCGCCAAATTTGGCCCCATCAACATCCCCTTAGACAATTTGACAAAGACCTTTCAGCAGAAGTTAGTATGATTTTCTTTCTTTGATTTTCTCCATGTACAATTGTACTAGACTTGTTAATATATTTCCTTTTCAATTAGATACTGAGGAAGCTTGAGGAACGTGGAGCTGATTTAGACAGACTATGGGAGATGGAAGAAAAAGATATAGGAGCATTGATACGTTATGCACATGGAGGAAAAGTAATTTTTTATTAATAACTTGGTCCTTTGAAATATTTTCTTTTACCAGGATCAGATTGTTTGGATTTAATTAATAACCTCTATTTTTTTTTGGGTAATGAAAGTTGGTGAAGCAGTATTTAGGCTATTTTCCTTTCATTCAGTTATCGGCCACTGTCAGCCCAATCACCAGAACTGTTTTGAAGGTGACTTTTGTGGCATACATTTTCAACATATTTTATGATTTGAGAAATTTTATCTGAGCCTATTTAACTGAAACATCCTATATCATTGTCATAAAATACTCAGGTAGACTTGTTCATAACACCAGACTTCGTTTGGAAAGATCGGTTTCATGGTGCTGCTCAACGATGGTGGATTCTAGTTGAGGTGCTGACTTGACAACAACTTTACATCTTGCTAGTTTTTCAAGGGAGTGGTCATTTTTGTTTGTTTTATTTTTATTACATATCCAGTTATTGTATTTAAACAGGAAAACTGAATTGCTTAAGATGATTACTTTTGTAGGAAAATAATGTCATACGATGTAATAGTTACTATGTATTTAAAAAAAAAACATTAGGGGTATGGTATTAGTTGTTGGAGTTTGGAGGGTCCATCCAGCTTGTACTAATTATATTGAGATCATATACAACAAGTGTATTAGGGGTATTGTAATAATACAGCTTGTCCTGTGTGCTTATACATACTTGGAATAAAATCATTAGATGTGATATGCATACTGTAACAAGCTGAATTTGAACCTTATCATTTACTAATGCAGGATTCTGAGAATGATCACATTTACCATTCAGAGCTTTTCACATTGACTAAGCGAATGGCCAGAGGGGAACCTCAGAAGCTTTCCTTCACTGTGCCAATATTTGAACCACATCCGCCCCAATACTTCATTCGTGCTGTGTCAGATTCATGGTTGAATGCAGAGGCCTTCTACACTATATCTTTCCATAATCTAGCATTGCCAGAGGTATTAATTTCCCCTTCTGTTTCATGATGGAAGGGTATGCTCGAGTGTATGGTTTCTTTGAGAAACTTATCTTGAAGGAGGCTTGTCTAATACAAAACTGTGCTTTTTTCAGGCTCGAACTTCACACACTGAACTTCTTGATTTGAAACCTCTACCTGTTACTTCCATTGGCAACAACACTTTCGAGGCATTGTACAAGTTCTCTCATTTTAATCCCATACAAACACAGGTTTGATGCAGTATTTTATCTTGAAAACATTTTGTTTCATGTTAAACCGCGCTGTTGTGACTGTAATTTGGGCCTTGATGCATATGCTTGATTTCTGCAGACATTTCATGTCCTCTACCACACAGACAATAATGTCCTCTTAGGTGCTCCTACTGGAAGTGGAAAAACCATATCTGCTGAGCTGGCTATGCTTCGTCTTTTCAATACCCAACCAGATATGAAGGTTATTCTACTTTCTCTCTGGTGTAAAATAAAATAGCCACATGAAGAATGTTACAAATGTAACCTTTAAAAGATAAGGAAACCCTCTATTTTTTAGTAGATGTTACTGCTTGCTGATGGACCTAGTGAGAGCAATTAGTAAAGGCAACTCAGCATCCTCTACTGCTATGATATATCATATATGATTTTTGTTTTTGCTCAGCAACTCGTCACCTACAGATTCGAAACCTAGGCTTGGGCCAAGGACCCATACATTTAACCACGTCTCCAAGTAAGCACCATAATAATACGTTAAAGGATATTAAAACAGAGTTGTGCTCGAGTTTTTGTTGCAGCAAAATTGTTTGCACTTTGCATTGGATTTGTTCTGAACTGTAAGTTGTTCACTGTATACCAACAATTGCTTAGATTAAACAACTTCTTACTGTACATTATATTTATATCTCTCCTACAAACTGTACAATCATCGAACAAAAATTTCCACCTGCCAGCTAGGCTCTTTAGGTGATCCATTTGGTTTTGGTTTTGATCACTTTGAATAATTGTCCAATTGTATTACTTAGGTCCTTTCTGCCCTAAAATGCAGTATGCTTAATTCCATCGCAGGTTATTTACATAGCGCCTTTGAAGGCTATTGTTCGGGAAAGGATGAATGACTGGAAAAAGCGCCTAGTCTCTCAACTTGGGAAAAAGATGGTGACGTCATTAATTTGTTATGGAAAGTAGATTTACTTGTTGTACTGATATTGACATGTTCGGAAAAATACCTTTTTATCAGGTGGAAATGACTGGAGATCATACTCCTGATATGATGGCCCTCTTATCAGCAGATATCATAATATCTACACCTGAGAAGTGGGATGGTATTAGTCGTAATTGGCATAGTCGAAGCTATGTCACAAAGGTAACTGTTCTCGGTTTGTTTGTATTTTATAGATGTTACATATTTCAATTTCCAACTCAAGCATCTGCCAGTTAATTCTTTCATCCTATGTCTGACTAATAGGTCGGGCTTATGGTTCTAGATGAGATTCACCTGCTAGGTGCTGACCGTGGACCCATCCTTGAGGTATTTGCTTAATTAACGTGCATTTATTAATCATTTATCGTTCTTTGCATGTGGGGAGCATAGCAAAATATGCCCAGACCTTCCATTACATCAATGTACCTGATTATCAAGTTTAAATGTTATTTGATTAATGCTATTTTAAAATCTGATTTCTCTTCTTACTTTGTACTTGCTATTTTTTATCTTCATCTCAATCATTTATTTCCTTATTGGATTTTCGTTGTTTTCCCCCAATAACCTTTTTTGTTATTTTACAGCCATTACTTAGTCAATTAGATTAGAGCTAATATCATGTAAACATTTAGAATCAGGCTACATATATTGGGCAGGAATTCACAACTAAAAGACCAAGCTTGTTAGTTAGGTGTGACCCTTGCCCTTATATGTAGCTCGTTTCTTATTTTTATTAGATGTTCCTCAACAGTGAGTGACACCCGATTTTTTTTTTATTTTAAATGTAGTACTTCTTAGTTTCTATATTTGAAGATTCCTATTTATCACTGGAATTGCTCTTTGTTTTATGTTGTTTTTGCTAACTTTTAGCAAGAGACTGCAACATGTAGAATTCTGAAAATAGTATTGATGATTCTTATATTCTTGGCTCTCAAGACAATAAGAGCATCCCTTTATACAGGGATTAACTCTATACTAAATAGGAATTGCTTTTTCTTCTGTTATGCAATTTCCCATTAAGTGTAATTTTCCAGGTTATTGTTTCAAGGATGAGATACATATCGTCCCAAACTGAGCGTGCAGTACGCTTTGTTGGCCTTTCAACTGCTTTAGCTAATGCAGGGTATGCTTTTGTATTTCCATTATTCTGTTTTGAGTTTCAGCATCTATTTGATTTTTCTGTTGGATCTTATTTTCGTTGCCTTCCTATCAGATATCAATGTAAGTGTATCCGTAGTAGTACTCTTTTGAAGATTGGTTCTTGTTAGCTTCATCTATTTAGACATGCAATTTATATGTGTAAAATGTTGAATTGTGATCAACAATGCCTCTGTTTTCTTCTGACTGCCAACCATTGTTATATGGTAGATTGATATATTGCTTGTTTATTATTAATTTTTGTTAAACACACATTTATTACCAACAACTTTTGTACTTCTTTTGGCCTTTATTCATATTCCATCAGAAGTTTTAGCCATAGAGCTTTCATGCATTACATTCCTAGAATTAAATATAATTGGTTTATGATGCCATTTGTTGATGTTATTCATTATGTTGTAGCTGTGCTACTCTTAAGATGCCCATACCTGCATAGGTTATCGTGGCCATAATGTTTACTAGATATTTGATGTATGCAAGACCTCATTACCTTTTGGTATTAAGTCTCATGTCGCGTTTTCACTTGTCTTAACTTAGTGATTTGGCTGATTGGCTGGGTGTCGAGGAAATTGGACTATTCAATTTCAAGCCAAGTGTGAGGCCCGTTCCTCTTGAAGTTCATATTCAGGCAAGTGGTTACCTTGTCACATGACAGTCGCCTACCTATGTCAAAATGATGTTTATTGCTGTATCCTATTTATTTTGTTTCTCAAAGCTGTATGGAAGTATTTATATCTTACTAGATACCCTTTTATGCTTGACTGATTGTATATACCCTATCTATAATGCAACTGTTCATTTTCATTTTTAAGCAGTTTTGCTGCTCTGTTAGTAGAAGAGGGTTTCATGGTTTTGTTGCGTTTCACAATACCATGTCATTTACTTCAAACAGGGATATCCTGGAAAGTACTACTGCCCAAGGATGAATAGCATGAACAAACCAGCATATGCTGCAATATGCACCCATTCACCTACAAAGCCAGTTCTTATATTTGTTTCATCTCGTCGTCAGACAAGGCTTACTGCATTGGACCTCATTCAAGTAAGATATAACATTGTGCTGCTTAAATGAACTGCTAAATCAAGCTATAATTTACATCCTTTGTTTGCTTGTTTGAAGTTTGCAGCTTCCGATGAACACCCGAGGCAGTTTTTGAGTATGCCAGAAGAAGCACTGCAGATGGTTCATTCACAGGTCACTGACCAGAACCTGCGGCACACCTTACTATTCGGCATTGGGTTACATCATGCAGGGCTGAATGACAAAGACAGAACTCTGGTGGAAGAACTCTTTGCAAACAATAAGATTCAGGTATGTCTTCTTAAAACATTCTCTTTCCAACTTAGCAAGAATTATAGTTTAATGAGGGCAATTTGTATTGTCTCTTACTACATCAACTCTATCTGAATACAGGTATTGGTTTGTACTAGCACATTGGCATGGGGAGTAAACCTTCCAGCACATCTGGTTATTATTAAGGTAAGACAAGGACTATATCTAAGTACATTTTTCAACTTAAGGAGGCTTCTTTTTAAGTTTAATTGGAATGTGACTTTTAAGTATCATCAAAAAGAGGAACCCTCTATTCTGGCCTGCTTGACTTTTTCAACATGCACTTTCTATTCTTTGTTTCCTCAAAGTGTTCTCTTTCAATTGATTTGTACTCTTTCTGAGTATCCACATCCATCTATTGAAAAATCAGTTTCAGTTTGATGGATCTTTGATCTGTTATATTTACTATGATGATCTTTACAGTTCTGTTTACATTAACTGGATGAGTTAATGTAACTTATGTGCTCTGCACTAAATTAGGATGCGGGTATCGATGTCTTCCTGAACATGTTTCCTAGGTCAAGGAGTACAAAAATTAAGCAATATGTTTGGTGTTCATAAGGTAGTTACATTTAGTTGTGTATGTTATTGAAGACTGTAAAGGTGTACTCTATTTCATCTTTGACTAAGTGTTTTATCATGTGCTCTTATTCTGTGGAAGAGGCCATTCTTGATATCTTATTCTTGAATTTTGTCTTTAACATCTCCCATGATGGTTTCAGTTTTTCCTTCTGATGAATCCTTCACTTTTTCTTTACAAGTCTAGTATTCGTTTTACAGGGAACAGAATTTTATGATGGAAAATCAAAGCGATACGTTGATTTTCCAATCACAGATATCTTGCAAATGATGGGTCGTGCAGGGCGCCCACAATACGATCAACATGGGAAAGCAGTTATTCTTGTTCATGAACCCAAAAAGAGCTTCTACAAAAAGGTGATATAAATTTCAGCCCCATATGTATCTATTATTTGGAAGGTCTTGTCATTTAGGAGAGGAATGATTCTGTACTCCATGTTGCAGTTTCTATATGAACCATTTCCAGTTGAAAGTAGTTTGAGGGAGCAGTTACATGATCACATAAATGCGGAGATAGTTTCTGGGACTATATGCCACAAAGAGGACGCTGTGCATTATCTAACTTGGACTTACTTATTCCGCAGACTGGTACTGTTCTGGTGATTATCATTGCTAAATTATAATAACCATAGGATTGGATAAGTTATATAATTTGACATTTATTTTGCATGGTGAAGTGCTCCACATTGAATGTGGATTTATTGGCCATTTGATGTATGAAGTGTGTGTCCCACATCGGAAGCATGCAGATGAGTTGACCACTTGACAAACATATTGATAAGCTTGAGCTTTTGGGTTGTGCTTTAACGTGGTATCAGAGCTGGTTTGGGCCTGTGAGTGCAGGAACCTCCCTCCGGTGCCCTAGTGTGCAACACGTGTGAGGCTCGCACGTGAGGGGGAGTGTTGAAGTGTGTGTCCCACATGGGAAGCATGTGGATGAATTGACCACTTGATAAACATATGCCTCCACCCGTTAGCTTGAGCGTTTGGGTTGGATTGGGCTTTAACAATATACTAGTTGGATCCTCTACCTAATAGTTTAAGCTTTTAGGTCAGCATAAGGTTAACCGTGCACAACCTTTTTTTTTTAAGTTCCATAGCTGATTATGTTCACTAAGCCTACATGTTATTTTGTTTCTATAATTGAAGATCTTACCTGTTAGTTGCTTGCTAGCTCTCCTTGATGCTATAGCTGTCAGCCATATATATCCTGGTTTCTAAATGAGTAAGATGAAAATGATATTATTTGCTAGTTCAAATATTTTATGATTGTAGTAAAAAAAGTTTCATGCCAAATTTGAAAATGACTAGCTACTTGAGGAAATAAGTTTGTCTGTTAAGCAATGTGTTTCTCTTTATTATGCACCCACATTTTAGGCTGAGAAAACACGTATTTTATGTGTTGCTTTACCTATTAATGATTTGAATATACATTCTAGCGTTCCTAAATATGGAACGTACTTGTTAGATTCCCACTGTGGTGCATGCATATTTGCATTCCCGAAATAAAGAGCTGCTTCAATATGAAACTGTTAGAATGTTTAAAGCAGTTTCTGTTTTCTGCAATGTCTTACAAAATGTTTTTGTTCAGATGGTCAATCCCGCTTATTATGGTTTAGATAATGCAGCTCCTGAGATTCTGAGCTCATACATGTCCAGGTAATTACATGCTTATCAAATCAAGAAGTTGTTTCTATTGAGAGGAATCTTCCCTGTCAGAAGAGTGCTATTTTTAATGACTTATTTTGATTTGCAGGTTAGTACAAGATACATTTGAGGATTTGGAAGACAGTGGGTGCATCAAAATGAATGAAGACAGTGTGGAGCCCATGATGTTGGGTTCAATAGCATCTCAGTATTACCTTAGCTACACGACTTTGTCAATGTTTGGTTCAAATATTGGCCCAGATACATCACTTGAAGTTAGTACAACTTCCTATGGTTTTCTCTGGCATTATCTTTACTTTTAATTACTTTAAATTGTTAACAGATGTCATTTACATAGGTTTTCCTTCATATTCTATCCGCTGCTTCGGAATATAATGAACTTCCTGTACGACATAATGAGGTAAGGGTCTGGACATATTGGTTTACTTGGCTACTTATGAGTTCCTTCATTATCTTTCTTATTTTTTACGCCTCTATTTTCCTGTTCCTTTAGTTCTTTGTCTCTCTGTGTTTCTTCTTTTTCTTTTTCCTTGTATCCGCCATGATCCATGGCTGAGAGTTTTTTGCTCCTCCTCTGGATCTCTCTCTTTTAATACTATTGCTTTTAGCTGATAAAAATGACACATGCGTATGAAATTTATATGCCAAAAATAATATCTATTGCAGCATCACTGTATTCGTTCATAATAACAAAGAAATAAGTATGTTTCATTCAATCTTTTTCTCCTGTCATCTCACAATACTACTGCAGCTCTTTCTAGGAAACAGGACTTGTACATTAATATTGATTCGTAATGCAGTTTATTCCTTGCTACTACCCTAGTTTCTGTCATAACAGTAGAATTATATATTGCCTATAAAAGAGTAGAATTATATACTATATGACGAATCGGTGAGCATTTGAATGTTCGCTTTCTTCCATCTACTTTGTTACATTTCATTTTACTTTATTGTGTCTTATATACATATGAGAGCCATCCATCCTTCTCTCTTGTTTTTTTTTATCAACAAATTTTTATAAATAGTCTTGACCTCACCTATAAGTTTTCTGTCCTTTTCTCTAGGAGAAGTATAATGAAGGGTTGTCTGAGAGAGTACGGTTTAAGGTGGACAAAAATCGTCTGGATGATGCACATGTCAAAGCGAATTTGCTATTTCAGGTAAGATTTATGTTAGATAACATGCTAATCTGATTTTATTTTTAGGAAAAGAAGAGAAGGGAAGAAAGACAGAAAAAGAGAAATTATCTCTTAATCACATACACATGATTGGTTTTAAGTTTTCCATCCCCTTATGACATGTTTTCCTGGTTTCAGGCACATTTTTCTCAGCTAGAATTACCAATCAGCGACTATGTCACTGATTTGAAGTCAGTGTTGGATCAAAGTATACGCATCATCCAGGCTATGATAGACATATGTGCTAACAGTGGATGGCTTTCCAGCTCAATTACTTGCATGCATCTTTTGCAAATGGTTATGCAGGTAGTTACATAAAAAAAATGCCAATTTCTCTTATTATTTTCACTCAGGTTCTCAGTATGGAGTATTTTGTTTCCCTAAATGTATTTATTTTTAGCATATCGTATCTGTTCAATTTTATGTAATGCCTGTGGGTTTATTCGCATTGTTTTCTTCAAATATTACAAATTGGGAGATCCAACCTCATTGAATGTGGACAAGATTGATGGAGGAACTATATTTTACCTATGATTAAGGGCAGCATTATGTATTCCATTGTCTCTGTGATGGATAGGGCTGATAATTTGATTTATGAAGAGTACACACTTATGATGCACTTCTGGAAAAGGTGTACTAGTTCAAATACTTCATTTGGGTAAAGGAATTTGTAAAAGTTCTCCGTGTTTGAATGTATCTAACTAAACTTTACAGAGGTTTTGTTGACAACTCGTTTGTTCATGATATCCCATACTCATAACAACTCTTTTGTCCTTGCTCGCTAAGGTCATCTCTGTCATCCCAGTTTAACCAACATGCACCAAGTGATTTTCCTGATCATTGGCTTGATTGATTTTTTCTCTACATGCATCCTTTTTGATATCTTCATTCTTGCAGGGTTTGTGGTTTGATGAGGATTCTGCCTTGTGGATGTTACAATGCATGAATACTGATCTTGCTACTTCGCTCCGCAAAAGAGCGATTACAAGTGTGCAGCAATTATTGGATGTTCCAAAGGCATCGTTGCAGACCATGATTGGAAACTTTCCTGTTGCAAGATTATATCAGGTGCAATGTGCCCGTTAAAATATCATATATATCTGGTTGCAGTCTGGATTTTTATCTTATCTTTATGTTAAACATGTGAAACTGAATAATCTAATTGAGTACAAAGTGTTCAAAATTATTGGTTAATAGTTATAAGTTATAACTGATACTACACAAACTTTACATGATATGCTTTACTGCTAACTGATTATTTGAATCAATCTCTATATTCTACGCCCCCTTCAAACTAGAGCATAGATACTAATCATGCCTAGCTTGTTACAAAGATAATCAAATCAAATTCACTTTGGTAGAAAGATGATATTTTGACGGTTCTACTGTTTTTACATATTAGGTAGAAATTAGATTTTGTAGAAGTTTTCCCTCTATTTACTGTAGCGGATGTTCTAAAAGAAGCTGTCATTTTCATGTCGATTCAGTTCTTGAATATTGTCTAGGTGGTTGTACGAAAGATATTATTCATTGTAGTTCTGATTTGCATCAGTATGTATTTCTTCATTGTCTTGAAGTGGTTAGATAGTTGGTCTAATCATGCTTCGGAGTTGGTTAACTGTTATTTGTCGGTACTGAGTTGCCATGGTTTTGAAAGTTACTCCGTTAGACTCAGATTGGGGTACTGAACAGGAATATGAGTTTCTCAGCAGACAAAATTCATATCCACAGTAGTTTTAATAAATGTGCATCTGTATTATTGGGTGTTTACACATTTGTACTTCCTTGTCTCATCAGGATCTGCAGCATTTTCCCCGTATTCAAATGAAAGTAAGACTTCAGAGAAGAGAGAAGAATGGTGGGAAGTCTTGTCTAAACATCAGATTAGACAAGACAAACTTCAGGCGGAACACATCCAGAGCCTTTACACCCCGATTCCCTAAGGTAAGCATGAAGTTCCTCCTGTTCTTGTTTGGTAGAGTGACAAAATCTCAATGTCGAGTTGTGTTGCAGGTAAAAGACGAAGCATGGTGGTTGGTTCTTGGCAATCCGTCTAGCTCCGAGTTGTATGCTCTGAAGAGAGTTTCCTTCTTAGACCATTTGGTTACCAACATTGAGTTACCATCAACCCTGACCTCACTACAGGTTAGGCTAAATGCATTTTCGTTTACAATTTATGACCTTTTTTCTTTTCTCTTCACCCTTACTGGGTGTCGTTTCTTCTTTATGCTTGACCATCACTATACCTGTTGCAAGCAAAAACCACTAATGGGAGAAATGATTGTTTATAACCTGATAAACTGGAATCTAAAATATAACATTTATCCTCAAAATTAAACAAGATTGGTCGTCAAAGGTTAGGCTCAAATCAAATTAAAAGAAACGGGCTTGCATAAGATAAATTAAAAGAACATCAGCTTCATTTGAAAGACTCAATAATATTGAAATTCAAACGAAACTTAGGGGACAGTTTGTTCTCGGTTTTTTCATCCCCAAAAAACGACCCGATAGTTTTTTTTTTTTTTTTTTTTCCGGTTTTGAACTGGTTGGTTTATTCGATGTGACGGTTTTTTTGATCAACCCTTCTATCAACCATAGGAAAGAACCCAAGTGATGCTTCTCCTCGGTTACTAATGATTGGAATGTGTCGTGTATTGCAGGGGATAAAATTGATTCTAGTCTCAGATTGTTATCTTGGTTATGATCAAGAACACTCCATTGAAGGACTTGTTGGTGCTCGGCAGTTTGAAGGAGGATTATGATTTAAATGCTAGCTTGCTTATGATCATCGCTCTAAATCATTGACAACGCAAGTCTCGCTACATTGAATAGTTCCTAATTTCACTATAGATGATGTTTCAGTTTTTTTAGTATTCTAAACAGTTCATGCTTAGAACTTAGGAGCAATTTCTTCTTGCTAGTAGATTCTCTTGTGTGAAAGGTGTATTTTTTGTACATATTAAAGTAGTCCACATCCAGCATCCAAGCACTATATAAGCTTTGTGTTTGACAAATGGGTAGATGTTTAACTGAAGGAATATATAATAGTTCTGAAAGGTTTTTGTATTTATTTGTTCAAATTTTATAATTCAACTGGAGACCCGATTTTACGAATAAAGTTCAACCAAAAACAGATAAACCTGAAAATGAAAATTAAACGTTTTATCCTGAATGATGTCAATATAGGGCACATGATGTTTGATGGCGGTTGCATGTTCCTGGGAACATTTTGTGGAAACAGTCGAGATATGAAACATAACCGTTAAAACCAATATAATAATGTGGAAGGTTCCGTAAACGTGGCAAGCTCTGATTCGAAAGAGCGTTGGGTAGTGATGTGACGTGGCAGTGGTGGTAATAACGGTAGGTAAGGTAAGCGAGGGCAGATTGAGGATGAACTTGAGTTCATAACAGACAGCTGCTCTGCTGCCGTTTGTTGAAATGGGCGATTCCGAGGTAACAATCTGCTTGCCGGAGTCTCTCCCGCCGGCGCAACTAAATTTTGATTATGCATTCTTTGTTTGATCCAAGTGTTGGTGTTTTTATACATAAAAATGTAACTTTTCATTTTGAATGAGGGTTTTTTTATTTGATCTTCGTGGGTTTTGCTGGAAAGGGTGATTTGAGGAGGGTTGGATTGATTTTTTTTTATATGGGTTATGGTGTTGTTGCAGAAATTGACGGGTTTGAAGAAGGCTTATGCGGAGATTATACTGAATACGGCCAGAGAGGCGGCGGCGCGGATTATGGTGTCGGAGAGGAAGGCTCTTGGGTACCAGCAGGAGCTCATTGCTGCTAAAGACGAGGCTCCTCGTATGCTGCTCAGGCTCAAACAGATGTTGGATTCCAAGGTATTCTCTTTTATTTTTACTTTCCCCTTCTCAAATGAGAATTGGGAATTCTAACTTCTTTTGCTCAACCAGTTTTTTCACATCTCTACTGTTGTTGTGTGGATAGCTAGGCCTAGGAGATACTTGTTTGTTGCCTGATCATAAATTGTAAATGTGGAATTTTTCTATCAATGTTGGGGTGGTTTGAAGCTCTGGTGGAATCGTGTTGATTACTTGGGTTTTCTTTCCTCAACATGTGAAGTGGGGTGCTTCCAGGCGTGTGTGTGTGCGCGCGCTACAGTGAGTAACTACATGTTCCACGTGACTCTCCCTTTTTCCCTGTCCGTCACATTCAATTTGAACTTAGAGTGTGTATATTAATATGATATCTTGAAGATCCCTCGGTGCTTATTTGTAGGTAACGTCACATGATATTTAGGTCTAAAGTTGTGTTATTTATCGGCTGTTGTTGGTCTCTAGGATGTTACTATTAGTCTTTAGAGCTATATGATTATAGTGGCTGCTATTATCTTTACTACCATTTGTTTAAATTGTTTTATTGGGATCTTTAAGTTACATGATTATG
>JAYMSV010000032.1:0-27178 GCA_036897745.1 Erodium moschatum
GGGGTCGCAATCGTTTTGGCAGGTTGCAAGAGCTATTCCTCCCATCAGTCTTGGTCGACTATCACCATGTACTGAGGAAGGCAAAAGATGGCATCCATATGAACTGACTCGAGAAGCACGTCCACACGGAAACCTGAACCCTGAGTTATGACAATTTGTTTGCCTAATAAGACTCTAAAAGAAAGAACACAAATGGATGGTAACAGACATACTGAACTTCCTCACTACGAGTATAAGTGTATGTAAACTTATTATACAATGTATCCGAATCTTATTTGACCTGGTTGAATTTAAATATAATAATTTAAGTCATAATGTCTTTAAAATTTATTCTCAAACTGGTCTAAAAAAAATAGTTTATCTCCAAATGAAAGATTATTGCGTGAAAAAAGACAATGTGGCCTTTGCTCTTAATCTTATGTTGAAACGACTGATCCGCGTAATGTGCAGCCAGACAAAAAGCTACGTAACTCGTTCCTCATTATTTCTGGATAGTAATTTTCGATATGTACCCCCGTACGATAAATCATATAAAAATATTAATTAATTTATTGGAATGACAAACAAATAAATAAATAAATAAAAATGGGCGTCGTTGATTTCCAAATAGCATCTTAGACTCTCTTAGTTCTCCCGGTGACCTCTCGTACAAATCTGCAGCATTCTCCTCTCTCCGTCTTCTCCGCCACAAAGATTTTTCTACTCCAAACCTTACCCTTTGCCTCTGCCAGAAGCAGTAGCTAAAAGGTTCGTTTCGTTCTCTCTCTGATGCCTCCTTTTCGGCTTTTCCTTTTTCACTCTCATACTCCAAAGCTCTTCTTCTTCTTCTCTTTGTAGCTTTTGGAAAGTGCCTTTGTCTGGTTCAGTGTTGAATCAGAGGTGCTGTTTTGGCGTATGGAGTGTTTTTCGATTTCATCTGTGGTTTTGTGATTATTTGTTGATGATTTGTGATTGCCAGTACTTGTGATTGGAAGAAAACCGATATAAGATTGTGCTTTTTTAGCTACATTTTTCTTGGTTTTCCCAATGTTGTGTGGTTTTGGTCCCACATCCGTGAGTATGAGGTTAATAAGTTCTGCTACAGATCTCTCGCCCATGATTTAGTAAGCTGCTCTTTTGGTTTTGGTCAGAGTGATGTCCAATATGAATATTAGGAACTTATCACAACTTGTTGAATATGCATATCAGGGTTTCTCTTGTTGTGTCTCCTTGTAAGACCTGTTGTCTTCAATAGTTGATGCTGTTAGATTCACGGAGATTGTTTACTTGATTGCTGAGAATGCCAAGGAATAGCTTTGATTGGAGGTTGTGGATGGAAGTCAACTGTTCTGGCTTGGATTGGAGGTTGTGAATGGAAGTCAACTGTTCGTGTTAGGTTCTATTCAGGGGATGTTATTGTATTTTCAGCTCCCTATCTCTTGCAGTCTAGAGCTATTTAGGTGTTTAAATGTTAAAGAATCTGTTTTTTTACACAACAAACTTTTTTTGGAAGTTTTTTGATTGAAATTCTCATTGAACTGTGTTCTTACATGAATTTATTGATACTGCCGGAAATTGGTTTCTGCTTGTGGATACAGAAGGTAATGAATGCTTGCTGATCTGTTTGTTTTTTGAATTAATGTTCCCAGAAAGGGTTTGTTTCTTGAGTCTCGACATGGTTGCATCTTATTGCAGGGGGGAGCTTCTGGATCCTAGCATTCATCTTCTGAAGCGAGAGAGAAAGTGCGGCAGACTATGCAATTTGAGTGACGACTGCTAGCAGTGAAGTGGTAAACAATGGCTTTCAAGCCATTTGTTTGGTATTGTCAGCCGGTGTCAAATGGGGTCTGGTCAAGGGCAGTGGAGAATGCCTTTGGTGTTTACACTCCCTGCGCGGTTGACTCTCTGGTCATTGGTGTGTCACAATTGATCCTCATGGGTTTTTGTTTCTATCGGATATGGCTGATCAAGAAGGATTTCAATGTTGCGAGGTTTTGTCTGCGATCAAAGTTCTATAATTACATGCTTTCCTTTTTGGCTGGATTGTGCACTGCTGTGCCCTTGTTCAGATTAATAATGGGCATCTCAGTTTTAAACATAGATGGACAGAATGGTCTTGCTCCATTTGAGGTCGGTTTTCTCTATTTCTTATTTAATTGCTTATTTTGTACGTTCTCTTGAGATAACACACATTTAGTGCAAAAATCCACGGATCCGCTTGATGAGTGCAGTACCAGTTCAATTCCTTTGGTTGATTCTGAATTCACTACATATTTTGTATATGTTTTATCAAGATAGCATATATCTTTCCACCACAAGAAATTTTATTAGTGTTCTTGTTCCGTATGTTTAGAGACCGTATTTTTCACCTTGTGGTGCCTTTGAGGACAAATTCAAACATGTCAGAGTCGCATGGCTAAAATAATCAGCTTTAGCAAGCTAATACAGTTTTGCATGCAGAGAATCTTACTTCTATCTCTTCTTGACAGATTGTTTCTCTGGTCATTGAGTCCCTCTCTTGGTGCTCTATGCTGGTAATGATTGGCTTAGAAACAAAAGTCTATATCCGTGAGTTCCGATGGTTTGTCAGATTCGGAGTCCTTTATGCTTTGGTTGGGGATGCTGTGATGTTCAATCTCATTCTCTCAGTGAAGGAGTTCTATGACAGGTCTGTACTTCTCTGGAAACTTAAGGTGAATTTCTGTTGTCTGTGAATGACTCAATGCAATGTGATCTGTGTTTGGTTCATAGAGCCTACCCCAACTGATGGGAAAAAAAGGCTAAGTTGTTGTTGTTGTTGTTTTATCTTAAGCCAATTAGCTTAAAGTTCCTAAACCAGTATAGTATCTGTTGTAGAATGTGATGTGTGCATAAATACAGGTATATAACCGCCAATATATGCATAAAACCTCACAAACTAGGCTCTAAATTTTGAAGTCAAGTCCTGGATAAAGATATGTTTTAAACTGACAGTTTATATTTAGAAAATGCGTAAACACAATATCCATGAACAAAAATAGTATGGATACTACTATGGAAAGATATGACGCTACATGTCTCAACGTATGTGATAACATTAGATAGGATGGAGTGGATGAGTGGAATCCAAGCAGAAGATCCCAAGGAGTTACCAGAAGGTTTAAGTAAACGACCCAATAGTTGTTTGACAAATGGCTTGTTTGCTTCCTTGTTTGTTGTTTTCATAACCACTCCTGGGATGTAAACACTGGCTAGAGAATTTGTCTTCTTACTTTAGAAAGCATTCACATAAGATTGGGATATCTGAGTTTTATAGTAGTTATTGCACACCCAATCTATCAAATATGGTTGATCATAACAAACTCACACCTTTTAATCTGTATTTGCAGATCTGTTCTGTACTTGTATATTGGTGAGGTTGTCTGTCAGGTTTGTTGGATATCTTTGTTTTCTTTAAATCATGTTCATGTTAATTATTAATTGTTTTTTATTTAATTATAGGGGAAATCCCTTTACACTTCCCATTTGAATTGTCCACGAATGGAAAATTACCTAATGACAAAATGTGAACTTTAAGATACCATTTTGTTTGAAAATATTACACATCCTTAGACATTCTGTTAAAATGGATGGAATTTCTAAAAAATTCTATGTGACATATTTACCCCTTGAAAAACAAAAGATTAAAATCATGACGTCATCCGCCTGGTATATGTATATTTTTATTTTAAAATTATTTTATTGTTTTTAATTGCATGTGGTAAAACTGTAATTTTCCAAAAGGTAGTCAATTTGTTTAACCACTAACATAAATATAATTGTGCAACTTTTTCAAACAAAAAAGGTATTTTAAAGTTCACATTTTGTGTGAGCAGTTTTCGCTCGTGAACAATTCAGATGGACAGTTCAAAGGAATCACGGAATTACCCCGTAATTATATGTCAGCTTTGGCTTGGGACCTGGTCTGTTTAGTGGTTCTCCAAATTTGGCTCACTGTATCTTCCTATTAGAATTTATGAATTAGTGTAATAGCTCACAGCCATCAGCATGACAGCCCAAGGTGGTCAATGACCCCAAATCTTTATAGTAGTTAGTAAGGCAACTATTGTGATCACCATACGCCAGGCTAGTCTTTGGTGTAATAAATGGTTTAGTCATTAACAAGGTTACACTTTTCAAGAGTTATGTAACTGTAAAATTGACTTGTCTTCATTTAGGTTCTGTTTGGACTACTCTTGATTGTGTATCTTCCTAATTTGGATCCATATCCTGGTTACACCCCCATGCGGACTGAATCTGTTGATGATGCTGAGTATGAAGAACTTGCCGAAGGGGAGCAAATATGTCCTGAGAGGCATGTCAACATATTTTCCAGTATGTATACATTTATTCAAATCTTTTTTATACCAGTTTTGCTGTTTGTTAGAGTATATGACCATTTATTTGGCCATCAAATGTTAAATTGAAGTTTTAGTTGAATTGTCTTTGATACCATTCACGTGCCTTTCACAGACCTTCACATTAGTTCTTTTTCGAAAAAAAACTCAGTATATAATTAAATGTCAAAGTTTTTAGGGGAATTGCGAATACATGCACAAACATATACACGTTTTTCACTTTCATCCACTAACGTTCAAATTGACTAAGCGGGACACTAAAGTTTTTAAAAATTTACAATGTTAGGTTTTCCATTCAAAATTGTTAGATTTTTTGAGCAAAATGACAAAAATACCCCTAGTTAATTTCCAAATTTACACAACCCTAACACTCGAACCCTAAACCTTAACCCCTCCTCAAACCCTCTTATCCATCAACAAAATAATAATGAAATGATTAATAAATCATAAAATAAATAAATAATCTGATTTAAATAAAATTAAATTATTGGTGAGGAAGACCCCCCTTCGACGTCCTCCTCTCGAAGCGATTATTGGTTGGACGATTCGAATCCCGGGCACCTTCAGAACAATAGTCTGTCTTCGTCACTTGCCGGCAGTCGTCGAAGAGCGTCGAAGCGATTATTGGTTGTATGAAAGTGATAAACATGTCTACGTTTGTCATATATTCATATTCCCCCCTGTTTCTAATACTACTCATCTTCTGTTCAAAGACATTCACATTTTCTTCTTTTTTAATGATCTATCAGTAAATAATTATTGTAAAGACCTTTAAGTGGAATGTATTCCATATGCTTTGCAACTTATATTTTGAAATATATATGGTGCTGCATTCAGGATCAGTGCAGCAGTCTCTGTTGTATCCTTTTGTTTTCCATAGACTACCCTATCATCTTTCCTTTTGCCATAGACTAAGCATATCACGGGATAACTATTTGTGCTCTGGTGTAGAAATGAAGACCTAGCTCATGTGGTTTGTGTTCTTCTACTCATGTTTTGGTTTATTTTATTTGTCTCTTGCTAGAAATCCTTTTTGGATGGATGAATCCCCTCATGAAACAAGGATACAAAAGGCCTCTCACTGAAAAAGATGTTTGGAAGTTAGATGTATGGGATCGAACAGAAACATTAAACAGCAAGTGTGTTCTTGTTTTCCCATGGTTTTATTCATCGATTTGCAAAGCAAAGTTGTCTTATGCTTTTTTGTCTCAACTTGTAGATTCCAGAGGTGTTGGGCTGAGGAATCTCAAAGGCCAAAACCATGGCTTTTAAGGGCATTAAACAGTAGCCTTGGGGGAAGGTATGAATAGAATTAGGAACATGGTGCAAGTACTGATGCTCATGCTTTCGACAAGATTATATGATCAAGATGCATAGCTTATGATCAACATGGCATTCGTCTGGTTTACATCTCAATCTACTTAATGAAAAGTGAAGAAACCAAAGTGATCAATGCATTACTTCCATGGATATGAAAATGTTGTTACCAAGCATAAAAGAATATATAATTTTGTAATCAAGGCACTGGAGATGTTCAAATTTTCTTAAGAGCCTTAAATCCAGTAGTACTGTAAGAGCTAAAGTTGAACCTTTCAGATGTTTTGTTTAAACTAATAGGGGGGTTTCAGGAATTCTTTCATGTGATTTTACTAAACATTTAAACTCTCAGTCCAAAATCTGTATGAAGAATATGCATCCCGAACTTCATGGTGTTGATTTCCAATCCATTATATAATACTGCTGGGCTTTTGGTGTTGCTACTTAAGCTCTTTCTTGCATTTATATAGAATCCTCATAGATTACTGTATGGTAAGTTAAAAAGACAGATTAGCAGGCACACTATGTAGATGCAAGTGGTTAAAGGGATCACTTGGGGTGAATACCATATCCTGCAACTTGAGGTGGATATATTCTTTTTGATCATGGGTAAAGTTGTTCAAGCAATAATGGTTCATACGCTAGTCACAGTATTCATTGTATATCCTTGTGTGGGTCTGGATATTTATAGAATGAATGCATGTAGTTTATGCTTAGATTAGAAACTTCTTCGGTCTGCTGGTGCCATCTAGCCTTCTGATTCCCTCCCTAGTCCTTTGCTAGATAAGTGGCCTGCCTTCATTTGTTCTGTCATTATTTGCATTGTCTTGTTCTCAGTTATGGAAGAGGAACAGAATAATTGTGGACACACCAAAGTTGCTTGTAGAGAATAGTAACTTGATCACAAACGTGCTAGAAACACTTGCCATCTTGCAAATATTGTAACTAAATGTAGCATGTCAAAACATTCTCGTTCACATAGACTTGCTTCTTATGTCTAGTGCTTCTAATTTGTTTTATTTTTCTTCCATAGGTTTTGGTTGGGAGGCTTTTGGAAGGTAGGAAGATCTTCGTATATATTGTTTGGTTTAATTGGTTAGGAGCACGGTGAATATGACGTGCATGGTTATCAGCATTTTTGACAAGGCTATTATTTTGTCAAACTTGTAGATAGGCAACGATCTTTCTCAATTCGTGGGGCCTCTCATATTGAATAATCTCTTACAGGTTTGTCACTTAGTTACTCTATGGCCATGATTTTTTTGAGTAAACGATATGCTATGTCCCTTTGTCGTGATGTAGGTTTAAATTCAAAGAGCACCCTTATTTCAGTTATCTTTTTCATAAATGAATTTATTCATAGTGCTCTTCGTTCATTGTTTCTGAAGTCCTAAAGGCATTTGTTGTGATCTAGGTTCTATATTAAAATAGTCACAGGCCTCTGAATTGTTTCTCTTATTTATATTTTTTTAAGTATATCACTTATGATATTCAGTTAATTGCCTGCAGTCTATGCAACGAGGAGATCCTGCTTGGATCGGCTACATCTATGCCTTCTCAATTTTCTTTGGAGTGGTATGATATAAACTGTATTACACATTTTGATTTATGTGTTTCTTTATCGGCAAGCAGATAAATTTTATCAATAAAAGAAATAGGAGAAATGAAACAGTTTACCGATAGTTGAATTATTCAGTACAACGAGAGACTACTTTATATAGGGAATTGATCTACACTAAAATAGGAATCAAACTAGATATAGGAAATACATAGTCACCAAGCTCCTATGTTTACTTGGACAATGGGTCCTAATTTAATGGTAACTATTCTAACAATATGTACTGTGGCTTGTTAAAGCCAACTCTTATTTTGCCTAGTTGTGATTATCTTCATATTTGTTCTGGGACAACATATAAGCTTTCACTTTCCATGTATTGCAAGGGTCATGTCAGTGTTTAATTGGAGCTAAGAAAATTATCTAACATGATTTAATTTGTAAGTAAAATGCAACCATTTAAATATTTTAAAAATGGATAATTCCACTTCAGTACCCTAAAACTTTCATATTTCATTTAGAGTACCCTAAATCATATTTGTGTCACATTGGTACCCTGAATGTTTACGCTACTGTTTTATTTCCAGAGATTTTCTGAAAGAGTGACATTTCGTCTCAGGTACTTGGCGTGTTATGTGAAGCTCAATATTTCCAGAATGTCATCCGTGTTGGTTTCAGGCTAAGAGCCACTCTGGTAATTTCAGTTTTAATGTCGTTAACATTATATATTTGTGTTGTTGTATTGCTTATGTCATCTCTGGATAGGTCTATTTTGATACTATTGCTTCTGGTCTTCGTAGAAATAAATTGCATATACTTTACAAGAGATTATGTCTGCCATTTTGCTTGGTCTATGAAAGTAGTACAAGTCTGTTAAATGTACATTCTCGGAGGGTCAACATGTAAGGGTGTTGTGTAGAACACCTACATAATAGTTGGGTTTATATGTACCTCTTATATTCTTTTCTTATTCGATGTGTGGCTTCATATTTCAACAGTTTGGATATTCATGCACAAATTCAAACCTATACTTATACAGATATCCTTTGGCAGGTTGCTGCTGTGTTTCGCAAGTCTCTTAGGCTAACTCACGAAAGTCGCAAAAAGTTTCCTTCTGGAAAAATAACAAACTTGATGACCACTGATGCTGAAGCTCTTCAGGCACGTTCTTATTTCTAATGTCCATATGTGATGCTTCCTAAACACCAATTAAGCATTTACATAACTAAGAGATTTCAAAGAAGAAATAGTAAGTTATGTGAGTGTGAGAGAAAGAGAGATCCTAGCAAAAAGAAAGACTGGTTGGGTCTGGAATGTATGATGCAACCCCTTGGGATGAATGCATTTTTGGTTCTTAGTTAGCTCTTAAAGATTGTAAGAATCTATTGGGACACCATTCCCTTATATTTTGACACCAATATATCTTTGATGTAATATCCCCCTAGTATACTAAGCTTGATAGGGCTTGACAGATTAGGTAACAGTACTACTGAAAGTAACTATTTGGGAATCAAACCTTTGGTGCTCCCTTACTTCTACATAAGCAAGGTATTGAGCCCAAACCTTGGTACACATGGCTGATGAAAAAAATCTAGAACGATTCAATATAGTTCAAATCTAGAACTGTAGTTGGCCACTGGATATATCCTACATAACTATAACAGAAAATTTCACCACATTACTTTTCATAATATAAAGTACCAGTTAAGCTACTCTGTTATGTCTTGCAAAACGTATAGACCCTCAATGTACAAACTTGTAATTCACGAAGCTGTATATTCAGTTTCACATGTTTGATAAAAATATATAACCAGTTCTTAATTATTCTCATTTATCTCCTTGTTGATATATGTTGGTTTGTTGTACAACTAACCTTTTCAAATTAAAAACATATTTTACACCATGGTAGACATGGATGATAAAAACATATCTTACTAATTAATATTGGCTCATTTATTTCTGCAGCAAACATGCCAATCGCTTCACACTTTGTGGTCAGCTCCATTTCGTATCGTCATTGCAATGGTTCTTCTTTATCAGCAATTAGGTGTTGCTTCACTTCTTGGTGCGTCGTTGCTCGTTCTTTTGTTTCCTTTACAGGTAAGTTCATTTCCCTATTACTTTGATTTTTGCCCATCTTAAGATGATAGCAAAAATGCTATGCTATTTGTTCTTTTATCCTGTGTTCCTTTGACATCTCCATGATTAGCTAGCCATATAGTTTGAGTGGAAGGCAAGTAAAAGGACTTTATTTGACCTATATTCTTGTGATACTATAGTTCTTTGATTTGTTTTCTCCCATTTATATAAAGTTGATTGTTGTATGAATTGGATGATTCTTAATCTTTGAACTATGTTTTATGGCAGACTTTTGTGATAAGCAGAATGCAGAAATTTTCCAAGGAGGGGTTGCAGCGTACAGACAAGAGAATTGGTCTCATGAATGAAATTTTGGCTGCAATGGACACCGTGAAGTATGGAGTAGTTAGAAATGATTCCTTTAATTTCTTCTTTCACATTAAGGTTGTTAATGACTTTTTTTTCTTTTGCTGGAAATGACAGATGTTATGCATGGGAGAACAGTTTCCAATCTAAAGTCCAAAGTGTTCGAAATGAAGAGTTGTCATGGTTCAGAAAATCATCACTACTTGGAGCGGTATGGTGTACAACTTATTCATTTGAAATTATCCATTCCTTTATCACATTCTGAAAGTGGAATACTTTTCAATAAGATTCTGTAAATTAATTTCCTTGGAAATTATTTAAATTATACTTTATCTGTTATAAAATATTATTATCCATTTTTACTACTGAAAACTTAGTTCCACGCGAAGAAGATGCAATGCTGACTGGTAATTTTGTGTGTCACTGTATCTTTAGAGCGTGCATGCATCCTATATGATCCCTCCATAATAGAAAAAAGTAAAACAATATAACTTGTTGACTGTGGATTCATCTTCTATTTTCTTAATGGTTACGAACACGTACTTATAGCTTCCAAAGAGCTGGCACATGCATGGAGGCGGATGGTATCAGTTCTAGTTGAACATTATAAATATTTCATTTAATTTGATGTGCCTGATGTATTATTGAACATTATAACATTTGTATGGAAAAAATATGGAGACATGAATATGCGCCTACAAATGAAAATACAACTAAGTTCAGTGCTCAAATCTGAAACTCGTGATTGACAACATATTAAACCATTCAAGTTTTGAAGACAATATGTTTCTATTCGAAAACAAGCTCGTATATTCACTATAGTATTAGGCTGCATATTATTATTTTGCAATTGATGTATTGCTCTCTATGCATTACATATTCATAATCTGTAAATACTAGCGGTGAAGGCAAAAACTGTACCGAACAAGGTTGACCTTCTAGTTGTGGAGCCAGACCCAATATGTAGCTCGGTTTAAAATTCTACATGGTATCATTGAAGTAATTAATGCACCGTGTGTAGTGTATATATGTGGTCTTGTACAAGTCTTGAATCATGAAATACATTGGTAAAATTTTAAGATTGACACCTATGTGGCCACCGCTCTAGATGCAGATGAGGTGCCTGCTATGGGCCAAGTATAGAAGACCAGTATACGAGGAGATGTTGAAGTATAAAGTCTCACATTGAATAAAAAAGGCTATAAAGATAATTAACAAGGTTGACTACCCATATACATCATAGGCTATTGAATCTATCCCTTTCCTTTGTATGGATATGGATGTTTTGTATGGTAGAGATTTCCCTCCTGTATATCCTGACCCTTTTCCATGTTTTGCAGCTGAATGGTTTTATGTTAAACAGCATTCCTGTTGTGGTGACAGTGGTTTCATTCGGAATGTTCACTTTGCTTGGTGGTGATCTAACACCTGCAAGGGCCTTTACATCTCTCTCCCTGTTTGCTGTACTGCGGTTTCCCCTTTTCATGCTCCCTAATATAATAACTCAGGTCTGTCCAATACAAATGACCATGCCTGGTAAAACTGGTTCTGTTGTTTTTTTATTCTAATTCTGGTTTTACTTTACAGGTGGTGAATGCCAATGTATCCTTAAAGCGTCTGGAGGAATTATTATTAGCCGAAGGCAGAGTTCTTATACCAAATCCCCCTCTTGATCCAGGATTACCAGCAATATCAATCAAGAATGGAAACTTTTCATGGGATTCAAAGGTTTAATTTGTTAAATTGTGTCCTTGCAGTTTCATAGGTATTCTTCTTTTATGAGAGCCTTAAAAGTGTTTTGATATTTATTCCAGGCGGAGAGTCCCACTTTGTCAAACATCAATTTGGATGTTCCTGCTGGCAGCTTAGTTGCAATTGTTGGTCGTACTGGGGAGGGAAAAACGTCTCTTGTTTCTGCTATGCTTGGGGAGCTTCCTCCAATGCTAGATTCAAGTGTTGTCATAAGAGGAACAGTTGCCTATGTTCCACAAGTTTCATGGATCTTTAATGCAACTGTTAGTATATATGTGCCTATGTTTCATTTTCAGTTATAAACTGTTGCAGTGATAGATCATCAATTTACATGTCATTTTTTTATCCAGTTACATTGGCAATCATGTTGATGAGATTATAGGGTTAATTACTCAAACTCATAAGGTTAAATGTGCTGCTGGGTCTAGTAAAACCCAATGACTATCCCGTCATCACTTGTCATCAATGGCTATCCCGTAGTCTCCAGGCTCCCTTATCTTTCATGCTTATCATTTGTCACTTGTATTTGGTCACTCAAGTTTCCATTGTTTTCTCCACTTTGGCGGTTGAGGGTGTGTTGATCCCATTTTGGAATCTCTCCCTCCACCAATAATATTTCCCTTTTCTTTCCAATTAAGATAATGATCTAGTAAAACATCTGTTATTGATATTTACATACAGTTGTATCATTTAAGATTATTGTCATTCAAATTGGAAAGCTTGTATTTGCAGGTTCGTGATAATATATTATTCGGATCTCCCTTTGAATCTGCAAGATATGAGAAGGCAATAGATGTGACCGCATTGCGGCAAGATCTTGACTTATTGCCTGTAAGAGTTTCTATGTTGTCATATCTTGCAGCTGGCTAGTTCTTTTTGATGACCAGAGTTTCAATGTTAGCTAATGTTGTTTAATTATTGAATTTCCTTGCCTGATTTGTGCCTGACTATTAAGGGTGGTGATCTTACTGAGATTGGTGAAAGAGGTGTGAATATTAGTGGCGGGGGAAAACAAAGAGTTTCCATGGCTAGGGCCGTGTACTCTAGTTCGGATGTGTTTATATTTGATGACCCCTTAAGTGCTCTCGATGCTCATGTTGCTCGACAGGTAACCAATTTATGTTAAGCATAATTAGCTCGCTTCATTACAGAATGATAATAACTGCATCATCCCATATAACTTTTGTGCCAACAATGTTTTAGTTTAAGTGTGAAGAAACTTGACTTCTAGTTGGATTCCAAGATTGTTGTCATGGTAAGATCGTAGGATGATTTGGCTGGTAGAATATGTGGATATTCTAGCTCGTGTATTAACCATTCAAGTATATTTTTTTTCATCTTTTCTTCTTCTTCTTCTTCTGGATGTGTTTCTTTTGTCTACCATAAGTTATAAGATTTATTCATGTGTGCCTCCATCTCTGCCCTCTAATTATCTTTGGCAGTTGAGATTTGAGACCTACATTTTACATTTCTTTGTCTGACACGTTCTATTAATTCTCCCCAGGTTTTTGATAAGTGCATCAAGGGTGAATTAAGAGGGAAAACCAGAGTTCTCGTCACAAACCAACTGCACTTTCTTTCACAGGTTGATAGAATCATCTTGGTTCATGAAGGAACAGTGAAAGAGGAGGGAACCTTTGAGTACCTCTCTAACAATGGGGTGTTGTTCCAAAAGCTAATGGAAAATGCTGGAAAAATGGAAGAATACGTGGACGAGAAAGACAAAGACGATGACAAAACTGTTGATGATAAGACATCCTCAGAACCTGTTGCTAATGGAGTAGCGAATGACTTGTCAAAAGGTTCAAAGCTGACAAGCAAATCAAAAGAAGGAAAATCTGTTCTTATCAAGCAAGAAGAACGGGAGACAGGTGTTGTCAGTTGGAAAGTTTTGATCAGGTAAAAAAGGAATTTGTTTACGCGTCTTAATATTTTATCTAAAGAGATTCTAGATAAATACAGGAAATAAAGACGAATTTGTTTCAACAATAGATGTAAATATAATAATATTACATATTTGCTAAGGTTCAAAAGGGGAAAGAAACTGTAGCCATAATGATTATGATTCCCTGAGAGATCCACATTAATATGCTGCCACATTGAGAACTTATCTAGTACTTGTCATTTCCATTTTGTTCATCATTTTAATCGTGCCCTTCAGCTATTGTAGTTGTAAAAACTATTTTTAACCATTGTCGCTAACAACCATACTCCTGAATTTTATCAACATTGCATTCAATACAAAAAATTTGATTGTGCTACTTAATGCATTTCAATTTCATCTTGGCTTATGAGTATATATGCCATCATTAGTCCTCTTTCCAATGCTACGTCCTGAGAAGAAGTCATATGTTAATCATGTCTATGCTGATATTATTTGGGTACTGAATGTAGTGTTTTCTGTTCTCAGGTATAAGAATGCGTTGGGAGGTGCATGGGTGGTTATGATTCTATTTATGTGCTACATCACTACTGAAATTTTACGAGTTTCTAGTAGCACGTGGCTAAGTCACTGGACAGATCAAGGCTCGTCAAAGGAACACGGGCCTGGGTATTATAATTTGGTCTATGCATCCCTATCGTTTGGCCAGGTATATATTAGATTGCATTTGTCTGAAAAGAATGTCTGTGCATTCCCAGATAATTGATGTTTTCCTCACATATTAAATTTTGTGTTACTTATGTCTGTTTTTGGGTTCCAGGTGTTGGTGTCATTGACAAACTCATATTGGCTGATCATATCAAGTCTTTATGCTGCTAAAAAGTTGCATGATGCCATGCTTAGTGCAATATTAAGGGCTCCAATGGTTTTCTTCCATACCAATCCACTTGGACGAATTATCAATAGGTTTGCAAAGGATCTGGGTGACATCGACAGGAACGTTGCCATATTTATGAATATGTTTCTGGGTCAAGTATCACAGCTCCTTTCCACTTTTGTCTTGATAGGGATTCTGAGCACCATGTCCTTGTGGGCCATTTTGCCACTTCTGGTCTTGTTTTATGCAGCCTATCTATATTACCAGGCAAGCACACTTTTCACAATGTTCTTCATCTTTTAGTTTTGCAAGCACAGTTACCAATTTATTAAATTTAGCTGCAAGAATTTTGTTATCGTATGTTATCTATACCTACTTCATACTGCCTGTATTCCAAAATAAGTGCTCCACTTGATTTTTTATTTCTGTAAAAATTAAGGAATGGCGGAGTTAGTAGTACCCTCCTTTCTACTATGCTCCATGTAATAGAGTCTTGCTAAGACATTCATGTGGTAATAACTAACTTATACACGTATATTATTGGTAATCCGAGTATAATTCACTTCCTCGAAAGGACAATGGACACCTATTTTGAAACAGAGGGAGTATTAGTTTTCTTAGTTTATCTGGTTGCTTATGGACAAGGGTATGGATAATGTGTTTTATTCGTAAATGTGCTGCTTGATTATGTACTTCCTTATTTTGTTGTGATTATACCTTTAAAATATGTAGCTGGGAATAAGACTGTGTCTGGTTGCTTTAGTTATTCAAAGGGATATCCATTGTAATATTTTTAATACAAAGTACATAAATTGGCATGAAATTCGTGTCATGCTGAAATCCTAGTTGACTAGCAAGAGACACTGATGAGAAGCAAAAGATATTTCCTTTTTCAATGTTTTGCTGATAAGGACATCATGTGCTGAATCTGTGTTGACTCACAAAAATGATCGGACACATTGATCATTGCCATCATGACTATGGGCATGTACATGACACATGTACATATTTCCAGATTTAAAAATAATAATTAGTACACATGTTACATTAACCAAACCTGGGTTTCATTTTGCTCATGCAAGTATGTTTTTGACAAGAATGTCTTTTTCCAAAAGTTTATCATGTATATTTTAAGTTATCGTCGACTCAAAATTAATACATTTGGATGATGAATAATTTGCGGTCGTTTTGTTGGCACTGATTTTTCTCCAGAGGAATCATGAAATATCAGTACATGTAATCAATTTTCTTTTCTTTTCTTTTTTTTGCTTCTGTAGAGCACAGCTCGTGAAGTTAAGCGCTTGGATTCCATAACCAGATCCCCGGTTTATGCACAATTTGGAGAAGCACTGAACGGCCTGTCATGCATTCGTGCATACAAAGCTTATGATAGGATGGCAAGCATTAATGGGAAATCTATGGACAACAATGTTCGATTCACCCTTGTGACTATGAGCGGAAACCGTTGGCTCGCAATTCGTTTGGAAACATTGGGAGGCCTGATGATTTGGTTTACTGCTACCTTTGCTGTCATGCAGAATGGAAGGGCTGAAAACCAGCAGGCTTTTGCATCTTCTATGGGCCTGCTTCTTAGTTATGCATTAAATATCACGGGCTTATTGACTGCTGTACTGAGACTTGCTAGTCTGGCTGAGAACAGTTTAAATTCTGTTGAGCGAATCGGGACATATGTTGAGCTGCCTTCAGAGGCTCCAGCTGTTATTGAGAGCAACCGTCCAGCTCCTGGATGGCCTTCTTCCGGGTCTGTTAGATTTGAGGATGTTGTCCTGCGTTACAGACCCGAACTTCCTCCAGTGCTGCATGGATTGACTTTCTCAATTTCTCCAAGTGACAAGGTGGGAATAGTTGGAAGGACTGGGGCAGGGAAATCTAGCATGCTTAACGCCTTATTTAGGATTGTAGAACTTGAAAGAGGAAGAATCTTGGTTGATGACTGTGATATCGGAAAGTTAGGTTTGATGGATCTACGTAATGTGCTTGGTATTATACCACAATCACCAGTTCTTTTTTCAGGTACATTATCAACACCATTAGCTATTGTACACTTTGTTAATTATTGTTTCCTTCATGGATTTATTTTCACCTTGGAAAGTTTGATCTGTTCTAGTAGACAGATTTGTTCTTTGGTATTTATTTTCTCTTACTGATCATCCTCTGGTATTTTGTCTAGGAACTGTGAGATTTAACCTTGATCCCTTCAGTGAACACAGTGATGCCGACCTTTGGGAGTCTTTAGAGAGGGCACACTTGAAAGATGTTATAAGGAGGAATTCTCTTGGATTGGATGCTGAGGTATGGGTTCCGGTCTCCCTCTCTCTCACACACAACCTCTATCTGTTCTCGTTATAATTGGAATTCTCGTTATATTGGTCTAAAGCTCAAAATATTTGGCATCAATGTCTTAATATAACCTATTGGTGATTATGCATATTATTGCCCCTATTCACACCAAGTGATAGAGATTGGTACTGAATGTTCTTTTGATTCCAGAACATGATATTCATTAATACGATTCCCATTGGTCTTTTGCTGCAAATATTGTTTTGGATAATGACCAACTATAGGAGGGATTATTAGAGGTCATCAATGGCCATAGTTTCTGATTGAGCTTCCTTAGTCTTCAAACATCCTTATATATATGTATGTATTATGTATGTATGTATAGTCCCTTGATCAATTAGCAATAGTTTTTTTTCTTTTGGTAATTGAAATAGGGAGTAACCAGCTATATTTTGTCTGTCATGTAGGTATCAGAATCAGGTGAAAATTTCAGTGTCGGACAGAGACAGCTTTTAAGTCTTGCTCGAGCATTGCTAAGGAGATCAAAGATACTCGTTCTTGATGAAGCAACAGCTGCCGTCGATGTTAGAACCGATGCTCTTATTCAAAAAACAATCCGAGAAGAATTTAAATCATGTACCATGCTTATCATTGCTCACCGCCTCAATACCATTATTGACAGCGACCGGATCCTTCTTCTTGATTCTGGCCTGGTATGAATTCTATCTTCAAGAGACCTCAACATCTGTTCTTACTATGACAAGATCATAGGATCCATACAACATATTGATATTTGGTTATAATGTTCAGGTTCTTGAATACGACACACCAGAGGAACTGTTGTCCAATGAAAGGAGCGCTTTCTCCAAAATGGTGCAGAGCACAGGTGCTGCAAATGCTCAGTATTTACGGGGCTTAGTACTTGGAGAGGAGAGACAAAACAGAAAGCAAAATGAAAGGTTAGATCTTCAGAGAAGATGGTTGGCCTCTTCGCGCTGGGCTGCTGCTGCCCAGTTTGCTGTGGGTGTTAGCCTCAGTTCATCCCACAATGACCTGCAAAGGCTCGAAATTGAAGATGAAAACAGTATTCTCAGAAAGACAAAGGATGCTATGATTACTCTTCAGGGAGTTCTGGAAGGAAAGCATGATAAAGTGATTGAAGAATCACTTGATCAGTACCAGATCTCTAGAGAAGGGTGGTGGTCTTCTCTCTACAAAATGGTTGAAGGTATGTGTTCAAGTATGAAACATAGAGATAATGGCAAAAAAAATATCCTCTGCCATAATTTTTTGCTGGTTGGTATCCATATCTTTAAATTGTGGTGGGTAGTGACTAGTGATCCTCACTTATATTTTGTTGCACTGTGTCAGTTTATTCCAAAATAATGATTTTACCCTTGAAATTATGAATTAAAAATAATAATTGTTTTTGGTTTTCAAGTTCTAGTATTATACTTAAAATTTTCATTTTGCTAATCTAATCGAGTTAATCAAATTCTGGATTTTTGTTTTATAAATTTAAAATTCTAAGGGTAAAGTTGTCTTTTTAGAACAATTTTACGCAAAATGCAACTAAATAAAAGTTCAGAGCCACAACGAATTGAAAATAAGGGTACCGACATGCAAAAAGTCGATAGTAAAGGGTACTATTTTGCCATTATCGCTAAATGTATTTCTTGGTTAAAGTTTCTCCGTGTTTCTACATTCTCATTTTGTTTTTGCCAACATTTTTGCAGGTCTGGCTGTCATGAGCAGGTTGGCCCGAAACAGGATTGAACAATCAGAATTTGGTTTTGAAGAAAGATCAATTAACTGGGACAGTATTGAAATGTAGAGAACCTTGATGGTATGGAAACCAGAGCTTAGAGGTCTCAATATCAAAGCCACAAGATTTTACTTTTCCACGCATTGCAGACATTCAT
Organism: Erodium moschatum; assembly: GCA_036897745.1. Lineage (NCBI taxonomy): Eukaryota > Viridiplantae > Streptophyta > Magnoliopsida > Geraniales > Geraniaceae > Erodium > Erodium moschatum. The sequence continues at coordinate 18,407 of JAYMSV010000032.1, forward strand.
AATCTCTTTGGAAAAAAAAACTAATAGGATCTTACATTGATTTATGATGGCTTTTTGATGATTTATTTGTTGTGTTTTGAACAATATTCATTGTAAATTGTGAGATCGGATTACATATATCCGGTCAGGTGTTACACACAAGACTGACGTGAGACGGGAGGCAATAAATGAACCAGACATATAAGACTAACTTTTATGTAAAATTCAAATTTGGATTACTTGTTAAGCATAGCTCTTATCTTTATACCCAACTCATTTTCTTTGTTTATTAGAAGTGGATTTAATATCTTTATAATTGTTGTATCTCTCATGAAGCAAACTTAAAATCGAATTAGCAAACTTCATTTCCATTAGCTTAAATTGTCTTAAAAGCATTCCTCAGTATGTTCTAATACATGTTCTTACAGCTACCATGCAGCTTCAAATTTCTCAACATTTTAACCTCAGCATTAGTGTCAGCTAATATACATATTTTTTTGGCTAACTACACAATTTTACTATTCAATCACCATATGAACTTGCCCAAGAAACCAGCAACGGCCAAGAGGTCAGAGACAAACTCAGTCAAATTTCCATCACACTTGCATCTGAACAGTTGAAGCTTTCCGATCCATCATCTACGCTATCAGCTGGTTCATCCTGATTAAGAATGACCTCAAAAGCTTCAATGGAAGCGTTAGAGAACCCCATTAAAGCCTGGAACACACTGGGAAGGGTTGCTTTGAGGTTGTTCAAAATCATCGCGCGAGTGACCTGGACAGAGTTTGCATATTTTTCTTTCTCACACTCCACATTTTTCCTCAAGGCCTCAGTTTTGGCACGCTTGATCGATACCGGATGTGTGGGGCTCAAATGGGAGGGTGATTCTACACTAACCACACTCCCTTCAAGCTTGTATTCCATCTCAGTCAGCGAGTACAGCTCTTTTTGCAACCTTTTCTCAAGCTTATCAGATTTCTTTTGCTGGTTGTGTTCCTCTACCATCTGCGAGAATATGGAGTGGATTGCAGACAACAAGCTCTTAATTGCTTCAGAAGCTACCTATAAGCACACCACAACAACAAAGTTATAAGCTATCTGATATCATCCCATGAAATGGTCTATAGCTGAGAGTACCTCCACATAAATGAAAGGGTTAATGGCAAAAAAGTACCTTGTACTCTTGACTTTTTGCAGGTTACCCTTATCTTCAAATCGTTACAGGTTGTGGCCCTGAACTTATATTTTGTCAGTTTGTCCCAAAATAACTATTTTGCCCTTCAAAATTTAAATAAACAAATAAAAAAAATCCAGAATTTGATTAATTCAATTAGGTTAGTAGAATAAAGTTATGATAGTAAAAAAAATTTAAAAATTATTCTCGTGTATTTTACTTGTTAATCTAAAACTTCAAGGATAAAATCATCATTTTAGGATAAATTGACACAAAATATAAGTAGAGGACCACAACCTGCAACGATTTGAAGATAAGGGTGCCATTGTACCAACCGGCAAAAAGTTTATATTTCATGGTACTTTTTTGCCATTATCCCTAGATGTGAAACATGTGACTAGTTCTCTTTATGCTGATCTTATTAACATAAGTGACTTAGAAGTAGGAGAATTTAGCGAAGCCAAGCACGTTCACAAATGAAATTAGCACCTTATCGGGTAACTTGTCAAGGGAAAGCAGCCATTTTTCACAGAAAGCATGAAGTGTAGAAGAGCAACCATGCTGCTGATCATCCACAAGGCCGCCAGTGAGTTGAATCCACCTGCAGAGGGTTCTTACATACTCCCTTTGGGACTTGACAACCTTGTTGAAGCTGTTGCACCAATTAGTGACCTCAGTCTCAAGCTGACCAATGGCCTGACGGTGGTAATTGGTTGTCGGGTTCAAGTTTCGATCATTGGTTAGGTACTTCATCTGCTGTGAGATATGATTCTGAACTTGATGACACTCGTACATCGTTCTCCACATATGCATCAGCCTATAGAAAGATTCAAGACAAAGATAAATGGAACTATGATATCAATTATCAAGTGATGTACACTTCTTTGAATATCAATGGTCATGACTCATACCCAGAAGTTAATGCGATCAGTTGAGGATGAAGTTCCTCATCAATGAGTTGCAATATAGATTTACGTGTTCTACGTATTGATTCTTGAAGAAACAAAACCTCGGATTGAAGGGTCTCAACACCCAGTCGAGTCTTTTCAGACCTGGTGATGTCATGATTTTCATCTTCTAGTTTTTGCAGTAATAAAGATTTCCTCTCAAGCTCTAACTTTGTTACCTCTTCGTCCTGCACAATTTTAGAATTATCAGTGAGAGATGATAATTATATGTATGGTTTTCACCCAGTATATGTTTAATGTACATGTGGACTGTTTAGGGTTTAACAAAGGATTACATTCAGTAAGAGTTCATTATCTGAGGCAAAGATTAGCCATAACTTTGCAAGCACAACTTGGTTAGATAACCATAACTACCTTCACTTCCTTATAGAGCCTTTTCTCCTCAGCATATAACTTTTCAAGTGTAACACGATGAGCTCCGGGCCTGCAGGGTTCTCTAGGAGCACTAACATCAAAAGAATCTCTTGAAAACTGAAGGGACCTTGAAGACCAGCTCCGTGCCAATGCACTGAAAACCTTTGCAGAATGACTTCGCTTCCCTGCAAATACAACAGTACGGAAGTTTCTTAAGAAACTTAAACAATTATTGACTTAACTACAGTATGCTCATACTGGATAGTTGATATACACACACAACGACAACATGCACAAGCATATAAGGGACTAGTATAAAGAGACAGCATTGAGATAAGTTATATATTGCTGAAAGGAACTAGTATTTACTTTTGCTTTCTTTAATGTGCAATGGAAGAGAAGAATGGCAACTGATGTCAATTAGAACAGCTATTTCTTGTGCACCAGCTGATGCCTTGAGGAAATAATCATCTAAATCATGAACTACACCTTCCAAGGTTTTCTTGCTCTTACGCTCTGCGGTGTCTTTAGTGCACCAGCTTACCATCGACATATTATCTTCAACTAAAACTGGGCTTTGAAGTTTCTTAGCAAGCAAACTTGAAGTGTTATTGGCTACACTTTCTTCCTCAAATTCTGTGCGAGTCTCAGCCCAATGTTCTTGGTCGACCTGGCCAGTTGTGTCTTCCACCTGCTGACCATGTGATTCAACAAGATACCAAGGTGTATTTGGATCTGGAGGTGGAAGCGGGGTGCAACTATCATCCTCTCCCACTTCTGAGTTTTCTTCTTCATCTTGGACAATCTCGTTAGCCTCTTTGCTAATAAATTTCCTTGACTCTGGGCTAAAAGGGGGCGGTGGTGGAGGTAAGGCCGGAGGTGGTGAAGGGGGCATTGCCTCACTATATTGAGTGCTTTCAAGGTCTAATGACTCTGACTCGGTGAATTGCCTGAGGGTCACTCCAGTATTCTTCAGTGCCCTCATATAAGCCAAATGAGCATCAGCAAATTCTCCTCTAAACTCCAATAACTGTTTCATTAGTTTTTTCCTCTCCTTGCAGATCTGCACCTTCCCTTCCTTATCAAAGGTGGAAGCTACACAACCCATCTTCCAACAATAGAGTCAGCAACCCAAATTTGCAGGCTCAACTTTTCTAGGCCTGGATTATCAACACAAGTCGTAGCAATTTGTTCCAAATTCCTTAGCTGGATCACTTTTCTGACCCTCTTCAGCTCAAATGACTATCACAAAAAGCAACAGAACATAAAGATTTGCATTACTTTTCACTTCAGCTAATCCAAAAACTTCAGAAATCCACAAAAAAACAGACACCCATTTACAAGAATTCCACCATTTCACAAACCCAGATGATCTCATCATTAATCCATTTACAGACAAAAAAAAACATACTGAACAGTGAACACAGAATAAGGGCACCTAGATCCAAACCTCAAAATCTGAAACTAAAAAATCTCAGCTGGGAATAGCTAGCCTCTTCTTTTTTTCCCAAATACACCCCTTACTTTTTCTCGGCTACTAAAACCCATTGCATGAAAGAACAAAAACCCAAGTAGAAACCAGTACTCACCACATTGCAAGCATTTTCAATGGAAAAAGGTAAACAAGTACCCAAAAAGAACAGTGTAGCTCCATCAATAAAGGAATCAACAAATTACAGAAGGTTGAGCAAGAAAAGATGAAGAAAGCGCACACTGGTGAAGCAGAAAAGACCAAGTGCTTTGAGAGAAAGGGACACGAAAAAACAAGGAAAAGCAATGCCCTGACATAGGGAGAGAGAGAGAGAGGGGCTCACTGTTTGTTTGTGCTGTGTGGTCTTTTGCTGCTGCAACTACAGAAAAAACCAAGAGATGGGTATTAAAATGTCAAGACAGACAGGGATGAGAAACTTCTGAATACAGCAAGAGGCCAAGCCACACAACACTCCCACTCTCAAGTGCTTCCCTTACCCACCAACAACCCCACAAAGCACATACCTTGCAACCATAGACCATCAATGGCCAAAAGAGAAGGTTGAGAAAGAATGATGAGCTCCAGACCCAACAAGGATGAGGAGCATCCAAAGCAAAAATTCAAAACAAAATCGAAAATTGTATTGATACACAAAGAGAATATATTAAAAATCTGTTCTTTACTGAAAATGCATTTTTTATTTATTATTAAAGACACGTTTCTTTAAAATATACTCTTTTACTGTAAAATGTAATGAAAATAGACCATATTGCCCCTAGACCCATGTTTTCTTAATATGGGCCCGGCTCACGCCAAAACAGAAGCTATAAAAGCCCAAAGGCCCTTTTCGACAGTGAGAGATATGGGCTTAGGTTTGGCGGGTATCATGTTTCGGTAATGGCGTCATGGTTCTTCTTGTTCTTACGACGCCGTTTGATAGCATTTGAACAGATTTGCTTTTGCTTTTGGTTATACCGAGGTGGTCTCGAGGACCACGTTGTAATAAAGAATGATAACGTTTCCTAAAGGGCAAGCAACATCATTACAGCGTTTTCTAAACTAAACCTCATTTTTGTTCATAAATTATCCTTAATTAATAATCATCAACACACATGGCCTCGCTGGAGATAAACAGATAGCTGTTACTTTTCAACCATTTCATTAAACTAAAATTCCTCAATAAATACAAAAGTATCTTCTCCTCCTCCTCTACCGTTTAGAGTCCTAGTCCTAGTTGTCCTAGTCCTAGGTATTCTTTTACTGTTTAATGTTTTTTTCTTCTCTCTTTTGGATTTAAATATTGTCTAAATTCTAGCACTGTAATAAGTGTGTTTCAAGCCAAAATAATGACCCACATGCATGGAAATGGAAGAGTGGGGCTCTCTGGGAACACCCATTAATTATCTCTGTCCACTTCTTTTCAGGCTTTCTGGCTGGTGAGGCTTTGCATCTACAATTTTTTTGTTTATCTTTATTTTATGGTCTTGGGAGCACAAAACGCTGCCAAACTTGTGTTGGGTATGAGTGGCTTTGGTCTCTTGTTTCCCATATAGGTCTGAATTTTGGAATCTTCTTTGTTTATTTTTTGGCTGGTGTAGTAGTGTGGCAGAGCAATTGGGTGTGGTTTTGAGGGGCAGAGAGAATTTGGAGGGGTTGACCTAAAATGGTGTCTGATTAGGAAGTTTCAGTTCTTTTGGGTTTGGGTTTAATTTGTTTTTCTGAAGTGGGGTTGCTTTGCATCACTGGAGTGGTTTTAGGGTTCTGGGTGTGCTCAAAATTGTTCATTTGTTTTGGAGAGATCCATTGGATTTGGGGCAGATTTGCTTGCAAATCAAGTGGGTTAGTGCAGTTTTTCTTCTTTGAGGGCTTGAAGCAGCTGCATTGTTGTGAATTTTCAAGGTGTCAGAGAAGGCTTTCACTCAAAGGTTGGTGCTTTACTTACTTCACTGTTCTTCTGGAAAGCTAGATAATGGTTTTGTGAGCCACAATCTTTACTGGGGTTGTGTTTCTAATTTTGGAAGTGTGACTTGTATTTCCATGAGCTAAGGAGTTTATTTGGTGTGATTTGCAGTGTGAAGTTGTATTCTCAGAGGATGGCTTGCGTGAAGTTAGGGTCCAAAAACGATGCCTTTAAGAGGCAAGGGCAGGCCTGGTATGCATTTAACCTCACCTCTGTACTTGTACATTGTGTGACATTATATGATTAATAAAAGGAATTGAATTTAAGGTATTCTTTCCTTTTTGTTGCAACTGGGACCTCAAATTCTTGAAACATGAGATCTTGTATCTTTGCTGAAGCCCTGAAATATGATTGTTGGACAAGCCATTTTTCCTTCTTTTGTTTGTCTAATGTGACTGTGTGCATAGATGGAAATACACTCTTCCATTTGTGATGAAATTAAATTTCCCCTTACGTGTTTTTAAACGTAAAGGAAATGTAGGACCATGAACTGCTACTTGCTGCAATGAAATGGTATTGCTTATATTTGCAACTGGAGACCTTCAGTCAGTACTAGAAGATCACATGGACGCATCGGTGCTCGAAGAACACCTTGACTTTAAAATGAAAATTTGAATCACTGCAAATTTCGTGTCTTTTTTGTCATGGGTGTTTCTGCATTGATGTAGTGTAGTTATTAAGAGCTACAATTATCAGCAATGTGCTTTTACTTTTCCCAACCGCATCACTGGCCTACCCATGATGGGAATGCTGATTTTATGTATCGATTTTCAATTCTTTGCCTCTGCTGGTTAATTAACTGTTTGTATAATTCTTTATCATAGGTTCTGCACTACTGGCCTCCCTAGTGATATTATTGTTGAAGTTGAGGACATGTCTTTCCATCTTCACAAGGTAATACTTCTCATGTTATGATTTTAAATTGACTCACTCACTTATATTTTAATTCTCCAACAATATATTTGATATTATTGTGCATGCAACTTTTATATGTTCAACCAGGGTAATTAATGGTCGACCAACCTCTGTAATTGGTTATACCTGCCACCAGGTTTGGCATTACGTTGGTGGTTGAGATGAGACTTGACAAATTATTTAGCTAACCATTCCAAACCTCTCTGCATTATGTATCATTGACATGATGGTGTGGTTCTTACACTTTTCAGTTTCCATCCAATGCAGTTCCCTTTGCTTTCCAGAAGTGGATTTATGGAAAGACTGATTGCAGAAGCATCAGAAGAAGCGGAAGAAGGATGTTTGATTAATATCCCCGACATCCCTGGTGGGGCCAAAACATTTGAACTTGTGGCGAAGTTTTGCTATGGAGTGAAGCTCGAACTCACTCCCTCAAATGTTGTGTATCTTCGGTGTGCTGCTGAGCATCTTGATATGACCGAGGAGTATGGGGAAGGCAATCTAATTGTGCAGACTGAAACCTTCCTCAACCAGGTAGTGCTCAAGAACTGGACAGACTCTCTAAAGGCACTTCAGAGCTGTGATGATATTCTTCCATTCGCTGAAGAGCTCACCATTACAAAGAGGTGCATCGAGTCACTAGCCATGAAGGCATCTACTGACCCAAATCTATTCGGGTGGCCCATTGTGGAGCGTGGTGGGCCCATGCAAAGCCCAGGTGGGAGTGTTTTGTGGAATGGGATAAACACAGGGGCCCGACCCAAAAAATCAAGCCCAGATTGGTGGTTTGATGATGTCTCGACTTTGAGTCTGCCTCTTTATAAGAGGCTGATGTCAGTCATGGAAGCTCGTGGTATCAAAGGGGAGATTATCGCCGGATCTCTCACAGTCTTTGCTAAGAAGTATCTTCCCGGGTTGAATAGGCGTCAGGGTACAACTGTGGCTTTGGGGACCCCGCCATCAGAAGAAGATCAGAAGCTTTTGCTTGAAGAGATTGACCGGTTACTTCCAATGCAGAAGGGCCTAGTTTCAACAAAGTTCTTGTTTGGTCTACTGAGAACTGCCATGATTTTACAAGTTAGCCCCTCGTGCATATCGAATTTAGAGAAAAGGATTGGGATGCAGCTTGACCAAGCAGCACTTGAAGATCTCTTGATGCCCAATCTCTCTCATTCCATGGAGACGCTTTATAATGTTGACTGTGTGCAGAGGATTCTAGAACATTTTCTTTCCATGGATCAGGTCAGCGGTGGGGCATCCCCGTGTTCGGTCGATGATGGCCACTCGATCGGTTCACCTTCATTGACTCCGATTACAATGGTAGCCAAGTTGATAGATGGATATCTTGCAGAAGTTGCCCCTGATATCAACCTGAAGCTGCCTAAGTTTCAGTCACTTGCTACTGCTGTTCCTGACTATGCTAGACCCTTGGATGATGGTTTATATCGAGCTATAGACATTTATCTCAAGGTATCAACTGCTTGATTTTTTTTTCATCTTACAAGAAAGAAAACAATATTTTAAAGGGATAATTGCAAAAAAGTACCCTAGATATGCACTTTTTGCAAATCCTAGCCCTCTTCTTTGACAATTGCAAAAAACACCCTGAACTTGCCTTTTTGTTGGACTCTTGTGTAAACTTGCTTAAAAATGACGATTTTACCCTTTTAACAAATAATAAGTAAAAAAGGATTAATTTTGCAATTATCCCTAATCATAACAGTTAGGAATTAAAACAAATAAACACAACACCATGGTTTTAGGATATTAGATTGGAGACATTTGCTGAGATTTTAGCTGTGTTGAAAACCTGCAGTCACACCCATGGTTGACAGAATCTGAAAGAGAAGAGATATGCAGACTGATAGACTGCCAGAAGCTGTCATTGGAAGCATGCACGCATGCTGCACAGAACGAGAGGCTGGCCCCAAGAATAGTAGGTCCAGGCCCC